>JADBJO010005901.1:27500-30000 GCA_016801955.1 Conus betulinus
GACTGCTGGGTGGACAGAGGGTGTTCAGTGACTGCTGGGTGGACAGAGGGTTTTCAGTGACTGCTGGGTGGACAGAGGGTTTTCATTTACTGCTGGGTGGACAGAGGGTTTTCAGTGACTGCTGGGTGGACAGAGGGTTTTTTCTGGGTGGACAGAGGCTGGGTGGTGGACAGAGGTTTTTCAGTGACTGCGGGGTGGACAGAGGGTTTTCATTGACTGCGGGGTGGACAGAGGGTTTTCAGTGACTGCTGGGTGGACAGAGGGTTTTCAGTGACTGCTGGGTGGACAGAGGGTTTTCAGTGACTGCTGGGTGGACAGAGGGTTTTCAGTGACTGCGGGGGTGGACAGAGGTTTTTCAGTGACTGCTGGGTGGACAGAGGGTTTTCATTGCTGGGTGGACGGAGGGTTTTCAGTGACTGCGGGGTGGACAGAGGGTTTTCATTGACTGCTGGGTGGACAGAGGGTTTTTCATTGACTGCTGGGTGGACAGAGGGTTTTCAGTGACTGCTGGGTGGACAGAGGGTTTTTCATTGACTGCTGGGTGGACAGAGGGTTTTCAGTGACTGCTGGTGGACAGAGGGTTTTCAGTGACTGCTGGGTGGACAGAGGGTTTTCATTTACTGCTGGGTGGACAGAGGGTTTTTTCAGTGACTGCTGGGTGGACAGAGGGTTTTCATTGACTTGGTGGACAGAGGGTTTTTTTCAGTGACTGCTGGGGTGGACAGAGGGTTTTCAGTGACTGCTGGGTGGGACAGAGGGTTTTCAGTGACTGCTGGGTGAACAGAGGTTTTTCATTGACTGCGGGGTGGACAGAGGGTTTTCAGTGACTGCTGGGTGGACAGAGGGTTTTTCATTTACTGCTGGGTGGACAGAGGGTTTTCAGTGACTGTGGGGTGGACAGAGGGTTTTCACTGACTGCTGGGTGGACAGAGGGTTTTCATTGCTGGGTGGACAGAGGGTTTTCAGTGACTGCTGGGTGGACAGAGGGTTTTCAGTGAGGGTGCAGGGGGTGGGTCAGAGGGTTTTCAGTGACTGCTGGGTAAACAGAGGGTTTTCATTGACTGCTGGGGTGGACAGAGGTTTTTTAGTGACTGCTGGGTGAACAGAGGGTTTTCACTGACTGACTGCGGGGTGGACAGAGGGTTTTCAGTGACTGCGGGGTGGACAGAGAGGGTTTTTAGTGACTGCTGGGTGAACAGAGGGTTTTCAGTGACTGCGGGGTGGACAGAGGGTTTTCAGTGACTGCGGGGTGGACAGAGGGTTTTTAGCGACTGCTGGGTGGACACAGGGTTTTCAAGATGGAAAAAACTGAAAACCACGTGTGGTTCTAACTCACCACCGTCAGCTCTGCAGGCAAGCGCACTGGCCCTAACCTGGTCCATAATGTATTTCTACCACATCAGTTGCATTTTATTTATGAAAAGTAGTAGTTTAGATGCTCTCTCTCTCTCTCTCTCTCTCTCTCTCTCTCTCTCTCTCTCCATCCACCCTTTCTCACCACCCCCACTGTCTTTCTCTGTCTTCACACTCCACCTTCCCCCCACCCCCATCCTCTCTTCTCTCTCTCTCTCTCTCTCTCTCTCTCTGTTCTTCATCTTCACACCCTCTCTCCCCCCTCCCCCACCTCTCCTCTCTCTCCTCCCTCTCTTCTCTGTCTCTCTCTCTCTGTCTCCTGTCTCCACCAACTCTTCTCCCTCTCTCTCTCTCTCTCTCTCGTCTCTCTCTCTCTCTCTCTCTCTCTGTCTGTCTCTCTGTCTCTCTGTCTGTCTGTCTCTGTCTCTCTGTCTTTGTCTCTGTTTCTCTCCATCTCCTCACCTCCTCCCTCTCTCTCTCTCTCTCTCTCTCTCTCTCTCTCTCTCTCTCTCTCTTTGTGTTTCTTTGTCTCACCGTGTGTGCGCGCGCGCGTATGTTTTTTGTGTGTGTGTGTGTGTGTGTGTGTGTGTGTGTGTGTGTGTGTGTGTGTGCGTGCGTGCGTGCGTGCGCGCGCGCGCGCGCGCGCGCACTGCTATTGGTTATTGGTGTTATTGATGTTACTGATGAAAGAAACGGGGAAATATTTCTACCCCCCCCCCCCCCCCCCCCCCCCCCTCTCCATCTACTCGCTTGCTCTTAACAAAACTCATGTCTGTACTGGGAAGGATTTCCTCTTGTAGGGTTTATGTGCAGGATCTTTCTGATTAAAGCGTTTTCCCTACACTTTGGGTACATTCGTATATACTTTTAAGCACTTGCACATTCACACACTCACGCACTCTACCTTATCAGGTCAGGCCAGATACTGGCTTGGGGTTGTGAGGATTCTTAACTACTGCTTTATTTTCTTGAGATTTTATGTCATTGCATGCTCATTTAGCATCTTTTCAAGCATTCGGGTTTCTTTCTTTTTTTTTTTTTTCTTTTTTATTCATTCATTCATTCATTTTGCAGCCAAATTTACCGTTTCACAGAGAGAGGTTAACATTTCCTTCCGTAACCCCTGTCTGTATAAATGATTCCTTAC
>JADBJO010005901.1:35000-42984 GCA_016801955.1 Conus betulinus
ATGATATCATTATTTTTTTTCCCATGATTACTTATTCATGTTTGCTTTTAGGTTCTATTCTATTTTCATTAAGATACTTTTGTTCCAAGCCCATGCTGACCACACTCCATAGCTGAGCTTAGGCTCAGATGCATAAACAGAGCGCATAACATTCTGGCATGATGCGCAGAGCATAATCGGGTAGGTGTCCACCTCATTTATGCCCCCATAAGTTCAAAATTCCTGTACAGTGCCCAGCCACTTCCCACCCCAGAATGAAGGATAATTTGCCCTCACAAACGTTGGGTTACACTTGATAGGGGGGGGGAAGAGTATGGGTAGAGTTGGGAGAGAAGGATGGTTATGGAGTAAGATGCAGGTAATAGGGGGAAAGTTTGTATGCATGATACGTAAGGGAATATGATCTATTGCTGGAAAGAAGAGAAACGTGAATCGAAAAGCATCTTTCTATTAATAGGTTATCTTCTGTTGTGGGGGGTAAACGTGGACATAGCCAAACACGCCTTTTGAAAAGTTCAAAGCATGGAACAGTGATTTTGTTTTCGCCTCTTTGACACGTGGATTGTCCACAAGCCCACGTGAGAGCACCTCTGACTGACTTCTCGTATGCTGTGCAGACATTACCAGGACATGGCTCCAGGAGTTCGATTCCTGCTTCAGCCAGCCAAGGATTTCAGCAGCTCATGCCTTAATGCTTGACTATGCTAGTGTCTGCTGAACCAGTTTTCTGTGTGCACCTCTTCCTCCTCAGGCACGTGGGCATCTGTCACCGAACCCCTGATAAGGCGCCAAGGATCTAGACCCTCTGTGTGTGTTACTGATTCAGCCATAAAAAATCTCAGAGGAAATCAAGAAACAATTTTTGTGTGTTTATCCTTTTGGTGTCTCTCTTGTGAAATGGTACCGATCCAGTCTGTATGAAATATGAATGGACGTGCCTGTCTTTATCACTGGCATACCAATTTGTAGACTTGGTAGTATGTATGTTACTGCGGGACATTTAGGGTGTTGTATCATACATCCATAAAATGTGTGATGGGCTTTGGGGATGATTTTTTCACCTGAATGAAATATAGTTTGACACATGTTTAAGGGGGCTAAAAAATATTGTTTCCACGTCACACTTCCCATCTTCCATCTGCTATTCCATTTCATTGTGTTCCCCGTTTTCAGCCATTTGCCTGGATCAGCCCACAGCCTCAATTCCAAATAGAAATCTAAGCACAGTCCCATTTCTGCTACACCGATGGAAATGTGTATTCTTCCATTCTTCCACAGTTCTCGAGACACCAATATTGATATTGGGCTTGTTTGTAATCTATCCATATTCCTATAAAATCCACCTTGGACTTTAACACCACATACTGGCTCTGATCTTGCTCGTTTTGGTAAGGACTCCAGCTGCTATCTGGCATGCACAGCTTTTAGGGAGGAAGGTGGGAACTGGGAGAAAGTAAATGAAACGACCAGAAGTCGTGGCTAAAAACCTAAAATACGCGTCACTGCATCAGAAAAAGGGGCAGGAAATTTGCAGAAATAAGATCATGAACAAGATGAGAAGGATAGTGAGGTGGTACACAGATGTAACGGAGAAAGATCTTCATGGAAGGAGGTGGAAAATAGAAACATAAGACAGAAGAAGAGAGAAGTGTGCTGAAGAACGATCACTTGAGATGATCGCTCATAGGAATATGAGGCCAGATGTGAAGATATTGATGAAAATGAGATAGGCTGGAAAGCCATTGGAAAGTGAAAAGGACATAACTTGGTGTCCACTCTCCAGTGTCTGTTTACCTATGCAATTTTTATGTCTTATTTGTGGCAATGACATGCTTTTCATTATCTTTTGCCCCGTTTTTTTTTTCTTGTGAAAAATCGATGAAATGCCAGTTGTTTGTAGCACAGCCTAATTTTATATTAAGATATCAACAGTTTAGCTAAACCACATGCAGATGCTGTTTGTTTCCTTTTCATTTTTTAAATTCTTTTTTCGTGATCTGATTTTTTTTAACGCGACAATATTTCATTTGTGATATTGACAGACCAGAAAAGGCTTTGTTTTGTAGGCTGGATCATAATGATTGCAACTCAAAAAGAAAGGAAGAAAAAAAGAGATGAAAACTTGAAGCCTGTGTTTCATTGCGGGTATAATCAACACAATTCAGTTGTTTTTTTTTTCTTGTCCTCTTCCTTCATCCCTTGTTTTCCCACTGCTCTTCATCCGTCCGTCCACGCTTTCCACTGTCTACCTGACCGTTCTCATTTTCCCTTGCTGACCCTGATCTTATTAATCCAGTCCTTACTTTTTCTTTGCAACCACCATCCCTTCTTGTTCTCTTCCCACCCCTCCCTCCATGTTCTACCTCATTACCATCCACTTCTGTTCATTCCATTCACGTCTCTCTTGTCCAAATTTGGCCACGGTAACCCAGTGTCATAACCTCACTTAACTTCCCTGTTCGCTCGTGCGCACGAGCATATGCACGCAAGCACGCACACACACACACAAACACACGCGCCCGCGCGCGCGCGCTCTCTCCTAAAACATGTCCCTTCTCATTTCCAGCATCGTCATGGCTACCCCCAACTCATTCCCCATTTCATTTTCCCAACCATTCTTTTTTTTCATGAAAGTGGGAACATAAACTGGAATGGCCCCATGCCTTGTCATTGCCATTGGTTGTAGACTCGCTTTCCTGCCATATTCACCTCTTCATATCCTCACCGGCCACCCCAACCCAGCGTCACACCTTGTGAGACTTGTAGACTGTCTTCCCTGCCATGTCCATCTCTCTCTTTTCTAAATGACCCACCGCTATGTACTATCATACCTTCAGGTCATGGACTCTATTCATGCTATGTCCATTTCTTTCTATCTTACCTGGCCACCCCTATCCATGGTCATATCTTCTGAGGATTCATTCACTGTCATGTCCATCTTTCCATTCTAAATGACCTCCCCTATCTATTGTCATACCTTTTCAGTTCATAGACTGCCTTCCCTGTCATGTCCATCTCTATTGTAACCGATCACCCCCTAGCCACTGTCATACTGTGTGTGGTGTGTGTGTGTGTGTGTGTGTGTGTGTGTGTGATGTTCATGGTGAAAATGCTGATCTTTATTGAGAATGAACTCCAGATCCTGCAGCTCTATTGAAAACCCTTTTTATTCCATTTCTTCTTCCAGTTAATCTCGTACTTCATTTTTCTCTCTGTTTCATTCCATTTGCCTTATTCCGATTAACATGCGTACAGACCCCTCCAACCCTCTACTCCCTGTCTCATCTCTTTTCCATTCAACTTGTCTCATTCTTGCACTTCTCCCAATGCACACTTTTGTTGTCTCCTCCCTTACCATCTATAACTTCTCTTTTCCTCACTTCTCTAGTTGTCATGCTGTTTATCTCATTGGCCAGATCTCAGTCTTTTCCTGTTCCATGTCCTCCAGAGTTCATCGCTGGCATTTCCTTCTCATTTCAAAGGTCAAGTTTTACCATTGTCACTGTCCCTTCTGCACTTTCCGTACCCTTCCTCTTACACACATTATGCAGTCTTCATTGTAAAGTCCCTTCAAGCTTGAGGTCATTGGTTATTTGCAATGTATTGCTGCTTTTCTATCCATTGACGTGTTGAACTAAACGTGTCAGTATCCACTGTTCTACCTCTCTCTGGTTTTACCACCATTCCCACAGCAGTTCCAACACATTTGCACAAAATCATTTGCATTCCTGTTACTCTTGTAATCATGGTTATTCCACTTTCCTGCTTTACATCCTTTGCTGCTTCTCATATTTCACTAGTTTTTCGCTGCAGTTTTTTTTTTTCAGTGTTCCGATCGATCTTCCAGCTATCTCATCCGTGTCTTTAAATTTATCTTCTCCCAAAATTGGCACTTTCCCACAAATGTTCGGTAAACCAAATCATTCTATCCCATTTCCTTTTACTTGCATTCAGTTCACTACTTCTCCTTTGACAAAACTGTTTTCCTTTGTCCCAATGTCTCATGTTTATTTTTAAGTAGTTCCCTTTCCCAAAATGGCAAAGCTGACTATTCTCACATGATGCAGCTCTACTTGGGTTTTTTTTGTCTTTAGCTCAAGATGGCTTCCTCTGATTCTATCCCCTTATATTCTGCCTGCTTCTTGATATATTCACATCTTTTTGTTATCAGTGCTAGGAGCCAAAATGCCACTAAACAGACAATACAGAGTGGAAATTATTGCTTCATATGATATACAGCAGAAAACAGACAGACATGATTTGTCAACAAATTTATCTTCTCCAGAACTCGCAAACATGATATAAAAATGCGCAAAACGGTGTTTCCCAAACTATACAGATTGCAGTCCGCTTCTTTCATTTGGGAGGAGAAGGGGGTGTGTTTATCACCGTTACACCTTTTGTATGCCATATGGAGATGGGACTTAGGTGGTTGGGCGCACCACTTATTTGCCAGCTCCATGGCAGTACCTCCCCTCCCACCTGTCTGCCGCCATTCCATTTTGTTCTTCTGGAAACTCGAAGTTTTGCTGAGATTTGCAAACCTTTACCTTTTGGACCCATTTTGAATCTTGAATTCAAAGCTGTCATCGTTTATCTCCTATGCATTATCATCACTCTCAGTGTTTCCACCTCAACTTAAATTAAATCCATTCAGTCTCTTACAATTTCCGATTTCTATGACTTTCCTTTTACATTAATTTCCATTTTTAACGCCTGCAACTTTTAATTAAGTCATTTTGAGCTTGTAGTCATTGGTTATTAGCAATGTATTGCTGCTTTTCTATCCATTGACGTGTTGAACTAAATGTGTCATTATCCACTGTTCTACCTCTCTCTCTGATTTTACCAGCCATTCCCACATGTTCCAACTGTTCCAACACATTCTGCTCAAAACCATTTGCATTCCAGTTCCTCTTGTAATCATGATTATGACACTTTCCTGCTTTACATCCTTTGCTGCTTCTCATCTTTCACTCATTTTCGCTGCAGTTTTTTTTTTCAGCGTTCCAATCGACCTTCAACTATCCCTTTCATGTCTTTAAGTTAATCTTCTCTCAAAATTGGCACATTCCCACGAATGTTTGGTATACCAAATCATTCATTCCCATTTTCTTTTACTTGGAATCAGTTTGCTACTATTCCTTTGACAAAACTGTTTTCCTTTGTCCCAATGTCTCATGTTTATTTTTCTAGTAGTCCCCATTCCCCAAATCACAAAGCTAACTGTTCTCATTTGACACAGCACTACCGTTTTTTTTTTTAAACCTCCTTAGCTCCAGATGGTTTTCTTAGATTTATATCCCCATATATCCTGCCTGCTTCTTGATATATTCACATCTTTTTGTTATCAGTGTTAGGAGCCAAAATGCCACTACACACGCTAAATACAGAGTGGAAATTATTGCGCTATATGATACATAGCAGAAAACAGACACGTGATTTTTGAGCAAATTTATCTTCTCCAGAAGTCACAAACATGACATAAAAATGTGCGAAACGGTGTTCCCAAACTATACAGATAGCATTCCGCTTCTTTCATTTGGGAGGAGGAGGGGGTGTGTGTTTATCACTGTTACACCTTTTGTATGCCATATGGAGATGGGACTTAGGTGGTTGGGCGCACCACTTATTTGCCAGCTCCATGGCAGTACCTTCCCTCCCATCTTTCTGCCGCCATTCCATTTTGTTCTTCTGGAAACTCAAAAGTTTTGCTGAGATTTGCAAACCTTTACCTTTTGGACTCATTTTGAATCTAGAATTCAAAGCTGTCATCGTTTATCTCCTATGCATTATCACCACTCTCAGGTTTCACCTCAACTTAAATTAAATCCATTCAGTCTCTTACAATTTCCGATTTCTATGACTTTCCTTTTACATTGTTCATTTCCATTTTTAACACCTGCAACTTTTAATTGTTAAATCCCTTTGAGCTTGAGGTCACTGGTTATTTGCAATGTATTGCTGCTTTTCTATCCATTGACATGTTGAACTAAACGTGTCAATATCCACTGTTTCTACCTCTCTCGATTTTACCAGCCATTCCCACAGCTGTTCCAACACATTCTGCTCAAAACCATTTGCATTCCAGTTCCTCTTGTAATCATGGTAATGCCACTTTTCTGCTTTACATCCTTTGCTGCTTCTCATCTTTCACTAATTTTCGCTGCAGTTTTTTTTTTCAGCGTTCCAATCGTCCTTCAACTATCCCTTTAATTCTTTAAATTAATCTTCTCTCAACATTGGCACATTCTCACAAATGTTTGGTATATCAAATCAATTCGTTCCCATTTTCGTTTACTTGCAATCAGTTTGCTACTATTCCTTTGACAAAACTGTTTTCCTTTGTCCCAATGTCTCATGTTTATTTTTCTAGTAGTCCTCATTCCCCAAATCGCAAAGCTTACTGTTCTCATTTGATACAGCACTGCCGTTTTTTTTAAACCTCCTTAGCTCCAGATGGTTTTCTTAGATTTCTATCCCCATATATCCTGCCTGCTTCTTGATATATTCACATCTTTTTGTTATCAGTGTTAGGAGCCAAAATGCCACTAACACACACAATACAGAGTGGAAATTATGCTTTATGTAATACACAGCAGAAAACAGACACGTGATTTTTGAGCAAAATTTATCTTCTACAGAAGTCACAAACATGACATAAAAATGTGTGAAACGGTGTTCCCAAACTATACAGATAGCAGTCCGCTTCTCTTTCATTTGGGAGGAGGAGGGGGGTGTTTATCACGGTTACACCTTTTGTATGCCATATGGAGATGGGACTTGGGTGGTTGGGCGCACCACTTATTTGCCAGCTCCATGGCAGTACCTCCCCTCCGACCTTTCTGCCGCCGTTCCATTTTGTTCATCTGGAAACTCAGAGTTTTGCTGAGATTTGCAAACCTTTACCTTTTGGACCCATTTTGAATCTAGAATTCAAAGCTGTCACTGTTCATCTCCTATGTAAAATTTAGCTAGGAATGAGGAGGATGATGGGTGCACCACTTCTTATTCCCAGCTCACTGCAATATCAGCTTTGCATCCGCATCAGCTCCTGCCTGAAACACTTTTTTTTTTTTTTTTTTTACTGCATTTTGTTCTGTGGCCACCCAAACTGTAAATGTAAACTGAATGGTGCTTGATTTCCTGTTTATGTCTGGTCTTTTCCAACCGCCGTCTTTTAATTTTACTACTTGTTTACAGACATGCAAGACATCCTGTGTTCTTAAGTTTTCATCCTTCCCTTTTCTCTTCCAAATCTCAGGTGTTCATACCTTTCTCGTGAACTCTTCATTCCATTCTTTCACACTGACTTGGTGCCTTATCACCACTCCCTATGTTTCTACCTCAACTTGAATTAAATCCATTCAGTCTCTCACACTTTCCTATTTCTATTATTTTCTTTTTGCATTGTTAACTTATTTTTAATGCCTGCAACTTTTCTTTCATTCTGTTTGACTTGTACTCAAAACCAGATCTCGCTCTTTGCTGGCTCCTAATCTTCATAAACTTGCCTTCTGTCGCATTGCCTTTCCATACCAACTTCGACATGATGCCACTCTCATGACTGTTCCCACTTCCCACCATCCTCAGGTTCTTTCCAAATTCATATGATCCTGTTACATTTGCATCTACTCCAGTTGCTGTTCTCTGTCTCTCCCGTTTTCTTCCTGCCCCCCCTATAATATATTGTCTTGAGTCATTCTTTATTGCCTTCCTAACCTGTCTCCTCTTCCCATTCCATTCCCCCAGCATTCCAGCTCTCGGTATCCACCCTGTTCAGATTCCACCTTTCATTCCCACACCTGTCCACCCAGTGATCAATGCTGTACAGGACCATCCATATTTCATTTCCGTTTTCAGTCTTTGTTAAGCTGTTTTCCGATCATTTTTCATGGCATCCTCTCAAGCCAGTTCATTCCATTCCTTTCTCTCATTCATACTTCTTCACCTAACTCCAAGTTACTCGTTTCCATTTCTTTTC
>JADBJO010005901.1:43450-59117 GCA_016801955.1 Conus betulinus
GTTTCATATTCTACTTTATCTTCTGTATATTCTTATGATCAGGAATTGCAATACTTGAAGATTGTCTGACTGATTTATTATTAACATTGGATGAAGTTTTGTAATGATCTGTGGTGATCTGAACAGCCATATTTCAACTGTTTCTCCACCTCAGCCAGTTAATGTTGATACACCTCATTTTCGAGACAGCACTGTATATTTTAAGCGTCATTTTCAAGATACACATTTAAACACTTATGGTAGATAATTGATTATATATACTGCTCAAAATAATTGAAAGGCCACTACCACTCTGTGTCATGCACATCACAGCGGTGAACTGAAATGTGCACATACTGCAAAAAAAAAAAGGGTGCAAATCAAACAGGCCTGTGCAACAGAGCACATCTGAACTGCAGGAATACTGCAATGCACGTGCAACCCCATGTCTTATCTGAACACAGGTCAGCCAGTTTTGAGAGACTGGTGGGCATTTATGCCTGTGTTACGGCACTTTTGCAACCATGCCTCGGAGACGACTGAGTCAGGATGACCAAGGGCGGGCAATTGCGTGGCTTCAGGAGGGCGTGGGGGTGCGAGAGGTTGGTCGTCGACTGTCAGTCGCCCATTCAGTCATTCAGACTTTGAGAGACCGCTTCAACCAGACAGGAAGTGTTGCTGAGCGAAGACGTCCAGGACGCCCAAGGTCCACCTCCAGGCAGCAGGACAGGTTTTGTTCCTGTCGGCTCTGAGGCAGAGAACGGCCACTTCCGACACACTCAGGGGGCAGCTGCAAGCAGCCGGCAATGTCACCGTCAGTGACCAGACCATTCGGAACCGGTTGAGAGAGGCACACCTGCGCTCAAGACGACCAGCCGTCCGTCCTGTCCTGACACCAGCTCACCGTGCTGCTCGTTTGGCTTGGGCCCAGCGTCACTTAGCATGGACCAGAGATCAGTGGGCAAGAGTATTGTTTACTGACGAGTCCCGCTTTGCCTTATCATTTCATGACGGCAGGAACCGTGTCTGGCGGCGGCAAGGAGAACGCTATCACGATGGTCTCGTGAGCGAGCGTGATCGCTATGGTGGTGGATCCATAATGGTGGGGAGGGATGGCATGGCACACGGAACTACAGAACCCCCCTGCACATGGTGCAAGGCAACCTCAACGGGTGTGGGCTACATGGATGGCATCCTGCAGCCCCTTGTGCTGCCAGCGCTGCAAGCTATTGGACCAGGCGCGGTACTTCAAGACGACAACGCCAGACCTCACAGGGCTCGAGTCGTCAACAACTTTCTTCAGCAGCAACACGTGATCCACATGGACTGGCCAGCCTGCCCACCGGACCTTAATCCAATCGAGCACCTATGGGACGTGCTGGGCCGGCGACTTCAAAGCAATCACCCCCCGCCAGTTGACCTCAACCAGCTGTTCCAGTTCCTTGAGCAGGAGTGGCAGGCAATACCCCAGATGACTCTGAGGACTCTGACTCAATCCATGAGGCAAAGGTGCATCGCGTGCATCCACGCAAATGGCGGGACACACACGTTACTGACTGTGTTTTTGTGTATCTCTGGCGTTCTGACTTTTGAAAAGATGGGTAGTGGACTTGAAAGTGACAAAACATGCTGTTCAAATCAATTTTGTCATTAATCTGTGTCATTGATGTTTTGATTAATGGCTGAAGTAAAGTTTGAAAGCATTGTTTTGGGTTGTTTCCGTTCTGTTGTGAATACAAGAGAATTTCCAAGTGGCTTTCAATTGTGTTTGAGCAGTATATGTGCACTGCCCTTGATTTAGTAGTTCTTAATGGTTCATGTAATGGCGACCAGGAAGGTCGCTACACATATATCGGAGACTTGGATGTAGCGTGAATGACTTTTCATTTTGTCCAATGCCCTTTATGATATCATGTGATTCATGTGTGATGCGTACTATTGACTGCATTGAATTCTTCTTCTTTCTGTTCAGAATATGCCTGGTAGAAATGGTAATGAGATTCAAATCATTGAAAAATATGTGTGAATGATGAACACCGTGGTCAGTTTTTTTTTTTTTTATGAAAAGCACAGTGAAGCTGAAACTCTTAGTAGACTGAACAATGCTTTAGAGCTAATTGATGTAAATATTGATGAATCATTGAGTGTGTTTAATGATTGTATATGAACGTTGCTACATACATGAAAAGAACTTATAAAGGTGGACCCGACTAAACATAAAAAGGGATGGTTTGGCATCAAATGTAATCTTACCAAGAGAAAAGTGCATAAATTGTTAAGAATATTTTGTAGAACTCTGGACAAGAAAGATGTGTAAGGGCTAGAAGTGAGCATAAAAATTTGTTAGTTAAAAAGGAAAGAGAATTTGATAGCAGCATGTTAGAAGAACTCACAGCATCTGCTCATAATCAAAAGGCTTTCTGGGACTGCATGAAAAAAATTTCGCTAAAATGAAAACAATCCAGAAATAGCATTCCATTAGATGAATGGTTCCAACATTTTTGGGTCCTTACTTAACAAAGATTTGCCAATTGATTATAATTATGATTTGCCAAATGCAGAAAATGAGTCCATGGACCGTTCTATTTCAAGAGATGAACTTTTGATAGCACTTAAAAAATTAAAGTCTGGTAAAGCTGCAGGTCCTGACGGAATTATTTGGGAGTTTTTGAAAGCTCCGTGTGAACAGATCAGTCTTTTTTTTGTCATTTCTTCAATGCATTGCTCGATAAGGGTATTCCCCCCCCCCCCCCCCAAGTCTTGGCGCAAATCTGTAACTCTTCCATTGTATAAAAAAGGTAATGTGAACAATGTAAACAACTATCCAGACATCTCATTGTCTAATATTAGTAGCAAAGTATTTAGTACCATTATCAACTAAAGACTTCAGGAATATGTGGAAGAAATAACCTAACCAGTGAACATCAAGCTGGATTTAAACGCGGATACTCGACCGTTGACCATATGTTTACCCTTCTTGCCCTGATTCTGAAGCAATCTTCTTTTAATCATAAGTTATACTACATAGCATTTATTGATTTTGGAAAGGCATTTGACTCAATCAGTTGAAATTTACTTTGGCCTATACTGATGATGAAAAAAAATGGTATAAAAGGAAAATTGTTTAAGTGTATTCACAGCATGTATCAAGCGATCAAAACAAGGATAAGAAGCAGCAATAAAGTAACTGACTATATAATGTGCACCAAAGGTGCAGGGTGGGTGCGTGGGATGGTATTATTCAACTGAATTACCCAGAAAATTAACCATGTCATGCAATACTAATAATGTCCATTCCCACTGTCAGTACCCTTTCTTTCTGTAACTGATGTTTACTATTCCTCATCTCATTTGAAGGAGACAAAGTTGTAGATATGATGGAATTGTTGGTAATATTCTGAACTATCAGCTTCAACACAGTTCAAAGTTGCAAAAGTTGTTCCCATGTACAAATCTGGTAACCATTCCCAACACCCAATTATACAGACAATTTCTATCTTGCAAGTAATAGAAAATACATAGACAGACACAATTATGATCATCTTAAGTTGTATAATCTATTAAGTGAGAGTCAGTCTAGTTTAGAAAGGATCATTCATGTCATACAGTGCTAAAAAAAAAACTTAGTAGGGTTACTGACTTATAAAAAATCAATGAAAGTATATTCTATGGCGCATTGTTCGTTGATTTTGTGAAGGATTTTCATGTGAATGATTATCATTAAAAAGAAAATGCTTTTGGGGTGCTGTTGGATTCCCTTTTGAAACCTTTGGTGGTGAGAATATCTACAGAATTGCAGACTGTGGTAAATCTCTGATGATGATGCCAGGGAGCACAGACACAATCAGCTGTGCCTTCCTGACAAGTCCGATCCCACAGATGGAAGGTCTGGGAGCAGGCAGTATGAATAGTTCTGTCATTAGGATGGGTTACGATAGTCCCCATAGATCCCGCAGATGAAAGGCCTGGGAGCAGGCAGTATGAATAGTTCTGTCATTAGGATGGGTTACGATAGTCCCCATAGATCCCTCAGATCCCTCAGATGAATAGGCCTGTTAGATAGCAGATCCCTCAGATGAAAGAAGGGGAGAGCAGGCAGTATCATAGTTCTGTCATTAGGATGGGTTACGATAGTCCCCCGTAGATCCCGCAGATGAAAGGCCTGGGAGCAGGCAATATAATATGTCATTAGGATGGGTTACGATAGTTATGCCTCAGCAGGCAATATGGGTTCCAAGATGGGTTACAATAGTCCCCATAGGCTGCTAATGAAGGATTTTATATTTACAATATATTTCCCTGCCTTTTCATTTTCAATCTCTTTTTTTCTCCCCCCCCCCCCCCCCCCCCCCCCCCCCCCTTTCCCCCTTGCTCTTATGTCTTAGATTGAAGAAATAGGGGGAGATAAGCATCATATCTGCAGTGGTAGATAACTCTGCATGACTAACAGCATGTGTTTGAGTGGGTGGTGAGTGGGGAATAATAAATGCTTCTCAAAATGAGCCGTCAGCAAGCTTATAGTCTCCAAGGGGGAGACAATCTCCAATGGGGAGAAAACTCACTAACATAAAACTCCTGGTCAGATACCAGTATTTCGAAACCTGATTGTTTCTCCTCCGTGACTGCAGAAAGTTGTAGCTTGACTCCTCTGCCTTTCGGTTTTAAGAAGAATGCTATCCCAGAAAAAAGGCTGGTGTGCAATACCGTAGTATGTTTGTTACAGAAAATTGCTTAAATATTTTGCACACTTTCACTAGCTAAATAGCTGTGCAGAATGCTATCATTTGTTCTCAATGGTGAGGGGTCCTTAGATTTGAAAAAAGATGGATAACATTTTTTCGTTTTTTTTTCCCCTTTCCTCATTTTTTTTTTTTTTTTTTAAGTTAGTTATCTTTGTTAATGTTTTTTGTTTTACTTTATGCTTTCCCTTTATGTCTTTTTTGTGTACTATTAATGCATATTTTTTCTCTCTCTCTCATCCATCCTCAAAAACAACAGTATCTTCTATTCCCTACTGCCTTCAAAACCTTGCATCATCAGCAACAACGTTGCATATGAATATATACTGGTGCACTTGAACTTGATTGCCTGATAAATCACTGTTCATTCCTCCTAAGGCTGTGTTGATGCTATTTGGGTGATGCTTCATGTATCTTCCTACCGCATTGGAATTATAAGACATAGCTGTGTGTAACAGCTGCTTTTATTGTGTATGTATATTTTGATACTAATATGAATCATAAACTGTTCTCCATTGTGTAATAGTGTTCTGTTTTAGTATTCTTAATCCCTAAAGGAACAAGGGCCAGATGAAAAAAAGTGTTTTGCTTGTTACTCTTTGGAATAAATATCAAAGTGAGTATCAAGTAGTAGCGCAGGGTTTTTTTTTCCAGTTAGGGCTGATGCGAATACTTCCTGAATGTAGTTTACAAGGTGAAAGCAATTTTCCCCATGGTGTTGTTGAAAGCTGAATTCTGTGTACATGTGGATATCCAACACTCCGAGTATATTATAACCTTGTCTACATGGTACATAGAAGATTGCATACACACATGTACATAGGGCACTAGATACACATATCCACTAAGCATTACTTCCATGCATTCACCCCAAGTCCGTGTACTGATTCATATATGTGTGTGCATGGGCAAAATGCTTGTGTACATTGCGCATGTGCATGCATACACACACACACACACACACACACACACACGTACTTCAAGTGTTACAAAGACACAGATTAGATACATGTTGTTTTCTGCCTTTATAGACCCTTCTCCTGTCTTTGTTGTGGAAACTTGCATAATTTTTTTTCTTATGGTCCCTCTTTCTTGTATTTTTGTTCTTATAGCAGTTTGACACACCAGGCAATCAATGAATGAAACATTTAGTGAACACTAACCATTCAGAAATGTATTTTTTGTGGCACTGAAATGTTTCTATTTTTTTACTCTGATGCTCTTGGCACAGCCTTATATTTATAGGCATCAGATACAATTGAGCTACCATGCTGTAACTGCATTTTGTTTTTCGTTGCTTTTCTGGATATATTTTTATTGTGTGTGTGTGTGCTCTGTTTTTCTTTCTTTTTGTACGACGTTTTTTCTTTTTCCATAGAAAAAGTCATTTTACCAATGGTGTATTGAGCCAGCATATTTGCTTGTGTGTATAATACCAGTGTACATGTGTGTAATGCTCTGTTTACATCTGGGTGTCTAGGTAATGCTTACAAAGTCAATCAGAAGATTACCTACACACAGGTACATTGAGCCCAGATGTGAACATACACAGAGCATTACACACATATATACAGGCATTTGCTCTGTGTCTATGTAATGCTCAATATGGGTGAACACTTGCAATTTTCTATGTCACACAGAAGATTGCCTACACACTAAATATTCTCATGGCATTACTTGTGTCTGCAGAGAAACATTTCTGTGCGTCAGTTCAGTTCAGTTTTTTTTCACAATAGTTTTGCAACTGCAATCTACATTTCATTGTACTGAGCAATAACCAAAACAATATATATGAAAAAAAGCAATATAAAAAAAAAAAAGCAAGGGTTATTTACCACACTATCAACATTGTCAGAATTATGAAAATATTCTTCTCCTTATACATAAGGAGAACTTAAGAAGGGGGTTGAATATAGAACAGTCTGAGTGGTCAGCTCTGCTGTTCAATTATAACTCAAGCATTGCCAGCGGCTAAGAATTGTGCAGAACAACCTTTACTTAGATCTCCTAAGAGATGCACTCTCCCACTGATTGAACAAATATATACTGCCGAACAATTAAATAGTGGGGGGAAAACAAGTGCTGGCTAACAATCCTTCCGTCATAGTAATGATCCTTGGCATAGTATTTGAACAAAGAAGGTGGTCGAAGGTGGTCGAAAATGGGAAAAATGGGAACATAAAATTAAGAAAATATATAATAATATTAAAACCCTTCACTAGCTGCATGAGGGAATCATCGTAATCCGCCTGAAGACAGATCTATTTCATACTGCCTGGTCCTAGGCCCTTTTGTCAGCTGGATCGGACTCACCAGGGAGACATGGCTGATTGTGTCTGTGCTTTTGGCGTGAAATAGAGACACACACACCACAGTCCATCACTCTGTGGTGTTCTCACCACCAAGGGTTCAAAAATGATTCCAACAGCACCCACAAATTAGCCAGCGAAGGGTAACGTGTGTGTTGCGGCACAAAGTGTCACAATGCGACACTTTGTGTTCAGTTTTACTCCCCTCCTCGGTACAAAGAGTCGCACAGCACAAAATTTGACTTGCGACAGTTTGATCAGCCTTATCAGCACGAAGTGTCGCAAGCACAAGATGTAACAATGGCGCTATTCTGTACATGTATTGAGTGAGCAAGTGAGTGATGGTTGGTGAAGAGAGATACAGTGAAGGCAAGATATGCATCGAGAGCAAGAATAATTGTCTGGCTATGACCTGTGCTAATCCACCTGGATACATAAGCTGCTGGTCCAGTGAAATTCATGCTCCACCCCCCCCCCCCCCCCCCCCCCCCCCCCCCCCCCCGAAGAAAACTATACTGGTTTTCCGACTGGTCCCTAGCTTTTGTGAAGTCTGTATATTATATGTATTGTATAGTAGTATGGGTTCATGAAACAACAGGTACTGCAATTAACACAATTGCAGTACCTGTGTGAGAAGTATCTGCCACACTGATGCCACTCTTAAAGCGCTAGAGATCCCAATGACCTATGTTTTTTGCATGGCTCACTAGGGACTCTGGATCTTTACAGTTGAACACATTCGTAGCAGCAGGACAGAGGAGGAGAGTGTGTGTGTGTGTGGGGGGGGGGGGGGAAGAGGGAGGATGTATGTTACTTGTAATTGGAGAATATTTAATTGCAGCCACATGTAACTCACGGGTGACAAAATTTGTGGGTCGTGCACATTATGTCCCTAGCACACAATAAGGGGCTTTTCCCGGCACAAACTGTCACATGTTCCAAAGTGCAACACTTTGCGCAAGTCTTCTAAGCACAGTGTTGCACTTTTGCACAAAGTGTCGCATGCGACACTTTTGTGCTGCAACAAACATGAAACAAAAAAGCCTGGAGAGGAAAAAAGTTGCTGAGAAACTAAAAACATTATGCAAACAGTATAAAGTGTAGGGGACAATCTTTGAGCCTACAATGCTTAAGGATCCATTCAAGGATGCAAGGGAGATCAAAAGATATGGAACAGTCGGAGTGTTTTTTACACACACACACACACACACACCCTTTGCACTTCCCACCTGTCAGTTGGATGCTTCACCACCCGGGTGCTTTGCGTTTTGCGTGAGGTAGAAAATGTGTGATCTGCCAAGAACACCGACTAGAAAGAGCCAACTTCAAAAGTACAGTAACAGGAGAATTGTTCACCATCCGACACCACATGGACTGTTTAACCAGCAACATCATCTATTTACTGTTTTGCAGCAAGTGGCCACACTGCCAGTATGTTGGGGAAACTAAAATTCATTTAAAAAACTTTTTTACCAACACAGATCAAATATCAAAAAGAACACTGGAACTCTAGTAACCAGACATTTCCACCAGACTGATCGCTCCCTTCATGATGATCTCGGGTGTATAGATATGGGAAAGTTTTTTTTCAGAGAACAATGATTACAGCCTTCAGCATGAATCTTTCTCATTTAACAAATTATGTACGGTTTACCCAGAGGGTCTCAGCATGGTCACCTAGACTCTTCCCCATGCCCTCCCTTCTCCCCAGCCTCCCCTTCCAACAGCACCCCACCTTTCATCTCCCTTTGCCCTTTACCCCCTCCCTATCTTCACTATCTACCCTCACTGCCACACCCTTCATTCAAGCCTTCTTTTAGACCTTCCCCTCCCAGGCTCTTGACCTTCTTCCTCCCTACCAGCTTCTCCTATATGCACACACCTGTTGGTGACAACTCTTGCTGGTCTCCCTCTTAACCCCCCCCCCCCCCCCCACCTCCTTCCATCATCTTTACAACCCCCCCCCCCCCCCCCCCCCCTTTTTTTTTTTGCATTGTGTGTACCAGAGATTACTCCTTTCCAATCCTTCCCTTACACACAGATTGCGCGCGCGCACGATTGCACACACGCACAATTGCACACACAATTTTTCCCCTCCCCCCCCCCCCCCCCCCTCCAAATTCTTGATGATTCCATTCCTGCCTCCAGTCCTTCCCCTATCTACATGCTTTTACCCTTTCCCCTCTTCCTACTCACTTGCTCCATCTCTTCAGAAGCAGGCATGTATATGTGGTCAGTCTATCTTAAATTAGTACTCTAGTTGTGATTTACTTTATGAATATATTACCTTACTTGTACACACAGTTTGATATCTACAAGAACTACACATAGGCGAGATGAATTGAAGGGAGAAGGGGCGGGGGGAGGGGGGAAATATGGTTTTTCAGTAACATATCGCAGATTCATTTGTTTATGAACATTTCAAACTAATTCATTGGCCTATGTGTAATTCTTGTAAATATCATACTGTAATGTCCCCCCCCCCCCCATCTCCATTTGTGTGTGCATGCCTGTGTGTGTGTTTCTTGTGTGAATGTTGGGGGAGTGGGGAGGTGGGATTGGTTATGGAGTCTATCTGTGTGTGGCCTGTGCCAGCCAGCCGTAATTCACTGAATGATAATCAAAGACAGGTAAAGTTAAGGATTGTTTGATTTTTCCAGTAGTACCTAAAAATATGTAAGTCCCCGAGCCGAAATGTTGGAAAGAAAAACTTGCTTGTTTGCTTTTTCATTGTGTGGTTGTGTGTGTACATATTTATATATAGATATACACATTTTTTTTTTTCATACACACACACACACACACGTATATGTAAGTTCTGAGGCATTCACATTTGAAAGTGCACATGAAATCAAGATTCATTAATCAAGGGAGGCAAGGGAGAAGGTAACTCTTGAACAAAGATTTTGTCTGCTAAGAGTCACCAAGAGAGATGTGCACATTTGAGCTCCTGGCTACACTCCTACATTTTCTTTTTTTTTTTTTTTAACAGCAGTTTAAGACACACCAGATTTTTTTTTTCATCTGGCGATTAACAAAACTTTGTGAATGCTGTCCAGAATGGATACTTGCAGTCCACTCCTGTATTTGCCCATGTGGCCCATATACACTTTGTGTGGCTTTTTTACTCCCTGTGCTCTTTGCACAGCCTACGTTGTAAGCTTAACATATACTTGGCCACCATGTCACAGTTGCATGTTGTTGTTCGTTTCTTCTCTGGATGTGTTTTTTTTCCATGGGCCGAGTTATTTTGTGATACGACTTTGTTCCTTGCTGGACTTTGACAGACAGCCCCACAGGCGCTGTGGGTGGTCAGCCATGTGGCTACAATGCGTGTCAGAACCTGACCATGTGCACTGCTCTGTGCATGCCTCCATGTATGAACTTGAACTTGCACCATGTGCACTGCTCTGTGCATGTCTCCATGTCTCCATGTATAGAACTTGACCATGTGCACTGCTCTGTGCATGCCTCCATGTACACAACTTGACCATGTGCACTGCTCTGTGCATGCCTCCATGTACACAACTTGACCATGTGCACTGCTCTGTGCATGTCTCCATGTATAGAACTTGACCATGTGCACTGCTCTGTGTATGTCTCCATGTATAGAACTTGACCATGTGCACTGCTCTGTGTACTGCTCTGTGTCTCCATGTATAGAAACAAGCTGAGAGTACACAACACACTACAACAACATTGCATGGAGAAAGGGACCCCCCCCCCCTCCCCCCCTTTTTCATTCATCTTTTACATGCATGTATATTGATCTATTTCTTTTACGTATGCATACATTTGTGTTTTCCAATGCAAAGTAATTGGGTCTTGTTGGTTTGTACTGGCTTCTTGCACTGTGTGGACAATCTGAAAATGAGTCAAGTTTTTGTGCATGCCTATATGATGCTGTCCAAACAAGCAGTTTATGGCAGATACCACACAGTAATCCCACTGAAAGATATCAGGAGTCAAAGACGAAACACTGAATCTTAATGCTCCAAAACGTTCACAATGAATCTTAGGGAAACTGTACCTGTCTGGTGTTCATTTCTTCCAGAACAAGTATTGGTCAGGGCTTGTTTCAAAGTGGAGATTTGGGTTTTTAAGCAGAATCGTGTAAAAAGATGAAATTTTGGTCCTTTAAAAAGCGTTCAAAGGTGTTTCATACACTTCATTCTCAGATAACAAAGTGTACAAGACCCCGTTTGGCTTTCTTACACAATGTACAGTCAGGAAGGGGTTACCTTACAAAAGTTTGCACACCATTTTCATAGCACTTTAAACCGCCATTGCCCAGATAATTTCATTTCTCTCAGTCCTTTGTACTGATTAAATTCTGTTGATTGGATAACAGATACCTTTAGTTAAGAAGAAAGACAACAGGTATGGACTGGGTGGGAAATGGAATTAGCCTCTTCTTTAGGCTGACCTCTTTGATTTGATTTTCCATTTCATGGCATCATCCATGTTGTCCACTAAAATGAAAAAAATGTCAACATTGTCCTTATATCATTTTTCCAGCATCTGTTTGCTGAAACCATAATCTTCACTTTTTCCCCCCTTGGTTAATTAGCAAAGTTTCATTGATTTCAAGCCTATGGACAATTTCAACATTATTCAAATGTTTGTGGCACCATACTGATGAATTCAAAAGAGTGGAGGACAGCAGAAGGAAGGAAGTATGGGGATGAGGTGAGGTTCACATTACAGTTGAAAAAAGGAATGGTCAATACAGGGCTTTCATAAATGCAACCTATAAATAACATAACATGATGAAATAGTGTCAATTCATTACAAAAAAAAAAGAAAAAAAAAGTGCATGTTTGCTTCATAAAATAGATAAATAGCTAAATTCAGAAGCATATTTTCAGTCTTGGCAATAATTTGAGAATTAGCCTGAAATTACTCAATTCAGTACATTTAGATCAAGCCATATCAGATGCACCAAATCTATATGTAAATCTGTATTAAATTAAAGACTTTATATTGAGCAGATCTATTACTATTTCATGGATGGTCATGCCCACGCCTGTTTACTTGTACAATTTAATGCAAATACAATAGTGCTTGATATGAAGCAGAACTTGTCAAATTGGGGGGTGGGGGTGGGGGGAACAGTGTTTGGCCCATTGGGAATCAGGTTTGATTCGGAACCTCATCAGCCCATGATGTGCAGTTGCACATTGCAAAATACAACTGTAGGCATTTCAGGGAGAGACAGACAGAGAGAGAGAGAGCTATTTCTCACTGCACATAGCTGTGCAAACAAATTTTCCAATAATCTCAGAGTCACTACTGGGAAGGATAACATGTTTATCTGTACAGTGTTTTCAGAACTGGTGATTTTCACCCATGTTGAATTCAGGGGCAATTTTTGCTGATTACAGTCGTAGTAGGAGCACAAAGAGAAAGCTTGCGATAAAGCGAGTGATTGCGATAGCGCGAGCGCTTGTAAAGAAAGCGCTTGCTTGGCGTTGAGGTGCACAAAGAGAAAGATTGTACAGCGCGCTCGCGACTGGTAGAGCTAGGTCATTTGGCAGTATGGCGGATTCAAGTGAAGACGAACTTTTGTTGCTGGACAGTGTTCTGCCGAAAATTATCCTCGGAAAACGCAAAAGAGTGGGCGTTCATGCGATTAATCAAAGGAGGCGAATGGAAAGTGAATACCATAAATTGTTTCCTTTGCTTAAAAGGAGCCCTTCTCGTTTTCATTCCTACTTGAGAATGAGCCATGAGACATTCAAGTACATCTTAGAAAGAATTGAACCAAAGATAACAAAGAACTGGTGCAACTTTCACCAACAACCAATTATCCATGTTGGTCAGACTGTCTCTGAGAGACTGAGAGAAAATGCGACACACACCGCACTCGCCAGACTTGAGACAACACGCGACGGGGCACCAGGAACACGCTTGCTCGCGATAAAGAATTAACTTTTGATTCTCAACGCTTTCCAAGCGTCGCTTCAAATCGCAGGCGCGATAAAGCGAGCGTGCTTTTTGTGCGGCACAAGCAAATTTGGAGCAACATTTCAAGCGCTTGTCCCAACGCGCTCGCTTTTATCGCGAGCAAGCGTTCTCTTTGTGCTCCCACTTATATAGTCTCTTCTCATCACGGTGGGACTTGGAAACATTTTGAAATTAAATATATGAACAATTTAAATGTACTTGACTTATAACAATGAATAACAAAAAAAAAAAAAAGAGAAAAAAAAAAAGATGTAAAGGTGCTTGAATGCAAAACCTTACAGGTAAGAACAGTTTTCTTCTCGGAATTATAGGGCATCATTTTGTACACAGGAAAAAATGTTGCATTCAATATTTTTTCTTGGAATTTACAAACAACCTGTGCCATGAATACTGAACTGTTATGGAAAGGGAAAGGGTAAACAGGTCTCCATGCCAGTTCCTTCAGTCTGCAGTTAACAATCCTCTGTTTAAAACAATTCAGAAATGCCGATACATTTTCATTACTTTGGTTATCCTAAACAAATCCACTGTTGCACATTGGAACCCATGTGTCCCCTTACCCTTTACAGGGTGTCCTGCAGTCCTACATTCTTGTTAATTAGAGCTAGCATTTTACACATTTCAAATAAGAATTTCATAACAAGTTCACTATAAACCAGATCACTGGGTGTTCTCATTCAAACAGTATTTCTAGCATATAAGTGAACCGTTTCAATTATGGAATGTTTCTCAAAAGCCCATACTTCTGCTCCATATTGTAAACTAGGTTGCTCCTGTGAATCAAATAACTTTGTAAAAACACTGAAGGGAATTGCTATCCAACTTGTACAAATGTTAAAAGGTAACTGCCTTCTTCACTCATCTGACTATGTAACAAGCAAAATCAAAACCTAGTGGCTGTGAAATAAATACCAAGATGACTGTACTGTATGCATTAACCACAACTATTCTTCCTTTTTTGTCCTTATTTTCAGCGCATGCAAGATATATCCATTTATAAAACACATTATTCGTTTTATTCATATTAACATTTCACTCTAATCTGCTTGCTGCAGAGAAACATGACAGTGTTCGTCTTATTCGTATTCAATATTCGTCTTTCTTTTTTTTTTTTTTTTTTAGTCTGCTTGCTGCAGGGAAACGTGACAACATTTGTCTTATTCACACATATTTTCATTCTAGTTTCCTTTCTGTGGAGTACAAATTATTCTGTTGTCTGTATACCAACCACTGGCTCTTGATAGTAAAATGTCATCAGCACAAACAATTCTAAAAGGTCAAACTTAGTAACTCAATGAATAAAGAAAATGTTAAGGCTACAGAAATTGTTTAACCCCAGGCTTCACTTTAAACCCTGCTAATTTCGCTCTTAATCTTATTTTTGCTTTTACCTTACAACACAAACTTTTTATGTGGCGATACAACCGTTTCTGTAATTATTTGCAAATTTGTTTCTGAACGTCAGCAAGCTGAGTAAATATATGATGACTGTGGAATAACCTTTTTTTAAATCCCGCCTGATGTTCTCATGTTACATTAGCACAATGCAAACCCGGCCTGATGTTCTCCAGTTATATAAAGTTCACTTCAAATCTTACAGAAAAAAATACCTCTATAGATATTTACATTTGCACAATGCCTACATATGGTGGCTACCGTTCTTTTCCTTTCCTTCCACTTGCCATTGGTAGCACCGGAATCCCTGCCAGCATATGGGTTTTACCTTTTTTCTAATTTACTTCACAACCTACATTTGTGATCATTGTCAACATGATTTTTAGCATGTTTGAAAAGAAGAAATCAATCATTTTCAGAAGAACATATTTTGAACATGTACTCAGGTTCTGTATCAGGATGATGCATATGTATAAATCATGCAAGCAAAAACAAAATTGAAAAAAATTTGAGTGTGATGATCATTGTCACTTCATAGCATGCGGACGAATGGACTCAAAAAGAGTGCTTAATCTTTTACTTTGCATTCATGGTGCATTTTACTATGAGCTATTGTCCATTTTCAACACAATATCACACAATTTGACACTAAAATCAGCAAATGAGTCTTGGATCAATTACTCAACAACGAATATTTTCCCACTACAATCTCCTAAACACATCAGTTGCTTTCTGTCATGTATGCAGTCACATCACACAGGAGTTTCAGTTTCCATCAGCCACAGAATGATAATGACAAGAACACTGTACGAAATTCAGCTTTCAGGACATTGCCCAGATGAGGTCAGCTGCAGCATCCACATCAGCAGTATCACTGCACACCAAGAACAAGAAAAAGGTTACCATAGTATCTGAAATAGCTGACAGCTCTTTGCAAATTATTACATTTGGGCCTCATTTAGAGTAAGAAAATCTATACTGCATCTTTAGGTCAAAAGTGTCAAAGCCATACCTTGATCTATCACATACACATAGTACAGAGTGCATCAATTAGACCTAGGACAAAGCACAATTTCAGATGAATATAGCACATACATTCCTTTAAAACATAAAATGGTAATGTGCATACCAGTGTCTGTTCCTGAAATACTTCAAAATCTAAATAATTTCAATACTGTTGTTAGTAAAATTTTGTAAATAAGAAAAATTGGAGGAAACAAAAAGTGAAACTGTCGGAACGTGTCTGTAACAGTAGAAAACCTGGACGAATGATCCTGG
>JADBJO010005901.1:63277-88277 GCA_016801955.1 Conus betulinus
AAATGTTGCTTGGATCAGGTTTGGTGCTGCATTAATGAGTCGTGGGCAGATTCTCTTCATCACTGTAAAATAAAAAAAAAAAAAAAAAAAATTACTTTTCGCTTAAAGTAGCTAACATCAAGCAGAGCTCTTTTTTCAAAAAAAAAAAAAGAAAATTCCAACCTGTATCTTTGTCCAACCTCTATCTTTAGGTCAGAACTCTAACAAGCCATTCCTTGAGCAATTGTATAATAAAATGATAAAACTGAGCACGTCAAACACAACAAGCAATACCTTGAACAATTGTATAATAAATGATAAAACAGAGCACATCAAACACAAAACTTAGGGCATGCACAACAAAACTGTCCATAATATTCTTCAAGTACAGCTCAGTGTTTGTTAATAAAAATATCTTTACATCAAACAAACTCAATATTGCTTATGTAAAACAAACATTTTGTGAATAATCAAATTGGGTGAAGGCATGCATTTAAGAAACAGCGTTGGTGACAGTGCCCATTACAAACATGTGTGCCAACCTGTAACAGAATGCCTGCAATGAATGTAAACAATTCATGACACAGTCAATACACATGATGTCATCCCTTTTATCAAAGTTTAAAAAGTTTTCTGCACACACACACACACACACACACACACACATCCACATGGACGCACACAAGCATGCACACATGCATGCATGCACGCACCTTTGTGTAAAACTGAAAACAGCTTGCAGAAGTTCCTGCCAAAAAAAGATCTGCTTTTGCATTCAAAATCATCCATGTGCAGATCAGCAGCTTCACTGAAAAACAAAAAATAAATAAAGATTAATCATTTTTTGTTTTAAACAGCTAACATCAAGCAGAGCTCTTCAATTAATTCTATTAGGACCACACCAACAGTAAGAAAATCCAGACTGTATTTTTAGGCCAGAAGTCTCACATGCCATCCTCTGAATAATCATATGATAACGATAAATACAATACACATTACACACAAAACTTCGACATGCACAGTTTTTATTTGTACAAAAATATACAGTGTAAAACTCAGAATGAACAGAAAATCTCTATGTGTACACCCTCATGTTTCAATACTGTTAGTTCTTTCTTTCTTTCTGCGTACGCAGGCTGATACTCCTGCGGACACTGCCTGGATATACGGGCAGTGGAGTTTTGTGTGTATGACCGTTTTTCATCCCGCCATTAAGGCAGCCATACTCCATCTTCGGGAAAAATACTGTTAGTAATAATAGTATCTTTGAAAAAAAAAAAAAAAAAAAAAAGAACTAGGGGAGAAAGATGCATGCAGGCTGAAAGCGTCTATGTCAAAACTAACAATAAAAACACATGCCAACCTGCAACAAAATCAAGGACACTTTTACATGCATCAGCCAGAAACAATTCATAAGACTATCAACAGAATCAAGGACACTTTTACATGCATCAGCCAGAAACAATTCATAAGACTATCACATTACTCAATGCAGTGAATGACAAAAGCAATTCATGACATAATCAACACACACAATTATTTTCAAGTTAGTCACAGCTTCTGTCGAAGTGAAGAACTGGCTACACTATAGTGCTTTAACAACATACATGACCCCAAGGGACCATATCAGGCTGTCATCTCCTCAGGTCAATTCCCTACATATTGATAAAACACACACACACACACACACACACACACCAATAAATAATTAACAGAGATGTTCTTGAACACAAAAAGACTGCACACTGCAAGGTATTACTACACCTTCACACACGTACACACCAGGAGATACTCACCAACATCCGTTGCCTTAACTGTTTCACCTTTTCATCTGTTTTGATGGAGTATCATGTTGCTTACAGCTAAGCTGACTGCAAGGGCCCATATTAAGGCTATTATCTTCTCAAAGCCCAGCAAAGCTGTTAAACAAAGCCAACACAAACACACATGTAATTTAATAAACAAATTTCCTGAACCATGTTAAAATACTTTCACTCTTTTCTTATATAGAATCTTCAATGAAAACGCCTATCTCTTCCAGGGAATGAAAATCAGATCAGGTGGAACATCTCTGAACAGTGTTTTCACAGAGTCTGCAATAAAGCATGATGGAGTTCCACCATTGAAACAATGTGGAATTGAATCTATTATCAATTCTTTACCATCAGCAGCATTCTGAAATGTACCCTCAACACACACAAGGTCATTCTCCCAGTAAGGTTGGTCATTTCTTTCATGTAATGACAAGTGAGATTTGTGACCTTGAAGCTAGACTGGACTGGACTGGCCTAGCCTAAATACTCTATTTAAAAAATAATAACTATTTTGCTGTGAGACACTCACCATATCCTGCTGTCTTCATCAGGTTTGTACTGTAACCACTTGGCCTGCCTGGATGTCCACTCTGCAAACGCAGTTTTCAAATTTGAATTGAATCGCTACCTGAAACAAATGCAAAACTGTGTACATACGCACAAAGGAACCGTGCTACTTACCAGCAGAAGATCCAAGTCTAACAATGGCTGTTGCACCTGATGTCCTGCAAAACCCTCTGTTCAGCTGGTCCCCAACCTGGGGTAGTCTTCCTCACCTGCAGTGATTCATCATATACTGGTGTGATTTGGGAACTACTGATGACCGCCTGAGTCATACATGCAGTACATTACACCTTAAACACGAACTCTCCCACACAAGTATCATCAGTCAGTTTCCCATTTACAAACAGAACTATTTCAACACCTACCAGGCTCTTCAGTGTGGATTTCTGAGCAGGTTCTTGAAGAGACCTCTTCATTAGCAGAATGTATTCACTCTAAATTCAGGAATCACTGAATCACACATGACGAGTTAATATACACGCCCCAAAACACTACTGCCTCTGTGAATACACTCACTCGCACACATACATGCACCTCTCCCTGTCCCTGTGTAGTCAGTTTTGATGCCTGCATACAAAACACAACTAAGAGACATCCAACAATAATATTATCCCTACACACACACACACACAAACAGAAACAGACCTCACCACATCTCTGGCCCTCCAAATGGTTCAGCGTCTTCAGCAGTCTTGAGAGACACCTGCACAGACAAAATAATGAGTTAAAGTATAGGCCCTCAAAAATGTTGCCCCTGTGACTATCACACACTGGCTCACAACCACAATCCCATTCTCAACATCTCTCTCTCCCCTCCCCTTCTTCCCTCCCTCCCCTGTCTACTCCCTCCCTCCCCCCCCCCCCCCCCCCCCCCCCATTCTTCCCAACTCACAAACACATACTCATCTTGTACATCTGGGCTCTCCTCTCTGTCCAATGTCTGTGGTTATCTCGAGACACCTTCCTAGAGAACAAAATTAAGTCAGCAGGAACTTCCAACAATAATTTCATCCCCGTAAATAAACACACATACAGACACACACAGATACACATCTCACCTCCTTTCCGACCCTCCAAATGGTCCAACGTCTTCTTCAGCAGTCTTGAGATACCTGCACAGAAAAACAGTTAGATAGTATATGCCCCAAAACACCGTCGCCCTTGCAAATAACATACACACACCCACACACCCATACACACCTTCTCTCCACCCTTCCCCCCCCCCCCCCCCTTCCCCCTTCCCCCCATCCCTGTTGCTCCCTCCCACCCCTTCACTCTCCCTCCTCCCCCAGCCCTCTTCCCCCCACTCTGTCCTTCCAAGCTGAGTTGCTAAAACTGAACACCTATGATAGCCGTCGGCCATTTTATCTGAAACATAATTGCACAGTAACACACACACCCCTCCCCCCCCCCCCCCCCCCCCCCCCCGGTCATACAAATTCACATACTTACACCTTTTTATCTCTACTCTTCTCCACTTCTTCTTCCCTATCCTCCAAATCCCCCCCTCTATCCAGTCTCAACTCACACAAGTCATAAATAAATTTTTTTTTTGGATTCACATAAACCTTTAAAATACATCTTCTAAAAACACACCAGAACAGTCTTTAAATTCTTTCTTCAGTAAAATCTTAAATCAGATAAAAAATATTAATCTCTTTCAGAAGTTCAAAGATCACATCAGGTTTTCATGGAGTCTGCTGTAAAATGTTTATGTCTCACATCATGCAAATCCTAACTTTCTAAAAGAACATGTTTCACTGTGAGTGGTACATGACATGGAATGCATCATGGAGCTTGTTCATCTTTTAAAAGATAAAAATGGGTGTAAAAGGAATGGTCTATATGCAAAATGCATAAAAATGTTTCTTCTTTAAAACTGCTCTGGGAACACTGTAACAACTCTTTCAGGTTTGGATGGATATTAAATAGTGTATTACCGTCTTCAAGTTCCATTCCTCTTGCCAGGTTTTTAACATAAGCCAGTGTGTTGGGGGTCTCCAGGTTCACATCAGACAGGAGTTGACCGTCTTTTTCCATTACCTTGCAGAGGCAGCTGGTCAGAGCTACTGGACGGTAGTTTGAAGGGTTGGTCAGGTCTTTTCCAGGCTTGGGAATCAGAATGATCAGGGCTTTCGCGCCAGGAGGGTGGAAAACTCCCTGTTGTCCAAATCTGGTTGTACACTTTTAGATGGGTCTGGACACAGCTCTCTGGGAGATGTTTCAAAAGCTGGTAATGAATATCAAGGCCAGGTGCAGAACTGTTGTAGGTTTGCAGATCAGATTTCAGTTCATCAATTGAAAGAGGCAGATTGTACACTTCAGAGTTGTCTGAAGTGAAGTTGCATGAAGATTTTTTCTCTGAATTGTTTATTTTCAAAAAAAAAGCAGAAGATTTACTTGAGGATGATGATTTCTGTTGAATGGTGGAAGCCAGCAGATCGGCAACAGCTTGTTTGTCAGTTATCTGAGCATCGGCAAAATTTCAGGTGATGAACTAAAGGGTTTTTTTTTTTTGTTTTTTTTTAAACATTTCTTTAATGAACATATGTGTACATAAACAACTTACTGAACTGAAGCAACAACAAGCAAATGCTTATAATGTGCTCAGTGACAGAAATTTAACAACAAAAAACACATCGGCGATTGCATAATCCACATTGACAAGTAAGACAGAAAGAAAAATGCTGAATATCAAAATGGGGAAATTTGTAGAAATCTTGTTTAAATTAAAAGACAGGAAAGAAGATAGAACAGATCAGTAGAATCTAACAGCACCAAACTTACATAAATTTGAAAAGAGAGAGAGGGAGGGATGCGTCCGTCTCCCAAAACAGCAAAGAGCCCAGCCCTGTGTCGCAGTGGGTCGAATGCAAAGTCGTAAACTGAGGGAGTACTAAGCCACCATATACAGCCATCCGAGGGCCAACCTGGCAGCAACATCGACGAGAAGAAGAAGAAAAAAGAAGAAGAGAAACAAGAAGATGAACAAGCATAAGGAGATTAACAAGATCAGGAAGAACAAGTACCTGAAGAAGAACAAGAAGATACACGAGGAAGAACAACTAATTTGCTATAATATTAAAAACGTTTACTTTGGGCAATAAACTGGTGCACAGTTTTGAAAAATTCTTTCGTTTTCTTTCCTGGTAAATGTCTGGTCACCAAAAAGAAGTGTGTGAGTATCAATACAGTTAGGACTGAGAGTGAATATCATATTCGTTCTTATCTGTATGTAGTTGGAACAATCTAACAGGTAGTGCTCTGTGTTTTCTGTGTGATGGCCACACGCACATTTTGGATCAGCCAGTTGATGTCTGTTGTGTAAGTCGATATTAATGAACAGCTGAAATGATGGCAGAACACTTCAGGGAGCTGCTGAACTGCCCGCGCCCCTGACGCACCACCAGACATCCCACCCACAGAGACGGAACTGCCCATCAGCTGCAACAAACCCTCAAAGGCAGAGATCAAGAAGGCCATCATGACGCTGAAAAATGGGAAGGCTGCAGGTCCGGACAAGATACCAGCAGAAGCTATCAAAGCAGACACAGAGACAGCTGTCAACATGCTATACAGCCTCTTCAGCAAGATCTGGGAGAAGGAGGAGGAGGTACCAGCCCAGTGGAAAGAAGGAATCATCATCAAGCTGCCAAAGAAGGAGACCTCAGGGACTGCAGCAACTACCGAGGGATCATGCTCCTGTCAGTGCCAGGCAAGGTTCTCAACAGGGTTCTACTGGAGAGGATGAAAGAGGCTGTCGACCCAAAGCTCTGAGACCAGCAGGCAGGCTTCCGGCGGAACAAATCATGTGCCGACCAGATCGCCAGCCTGCGCATTATTGTGGAGCAGTCGCTGGAGTGGAACTCCCCTCTCTACATCAACTTCATAGATTGTGAGAAGGCCTTCGACAGAGTGGACAGAGAGAGACGCTGTGGAAGCTGCTGAGGGCATTACGGAGTCCCCGAGAAGATCATCCCCCCCCTCATCCAGTGCACCTACCAGGACATGAACTGCAGGATTGTCCACGTCGGTCAGCCGTCTGAAAGTTTCGAGGTGAAGACTGGAGTTCAGCAGGGATGCCTGCTGTCGCCGCTCTTCTTCCTCCTGGTCATTGACTGGATCATGAAGACCACTACAACAGGCAGGAACAACGGTATACAGTGGACACTCTGGATGCAGCTCGACAACCTGGACTTTGTTGACAACCTGGCGCTCCTGTCACACAGCCACAGCCAGATGCAGGATAAGACCACTCGCCTGGAGACCACATCATCCGGGACAGGGCTCAAGATTAACAGGAAGAAGACTGAGCTGATGAAAATTAACACCACTGCCAACACGCCAGTCACAGTTGGTGGAGAGCCCATCAGGGAGGTGGAGCCTTTCGTTTACCTGGGAAGTGTGGTTGACCAACAGGGAGGCATGGACCGAGACATCACAGCCAGAATCGACAAGGCAAGAGCAGCTTTCGTCATGCTCAAGAACACCTGGGCATCTGGCGGAATCAGCATGAGAACCAAACTCCGCATCTTCAACTCCAGTGTGAAATCAATTCTGCTCTATGAATGTGAAACATGGCGGACAACACAGACAATGCAACAAAAGATTCAGACATTCTTCAACACCTATCTGAGGCGCATCTACAAAATCCGATGGCAGGACAAGATCCGAAACGAAGATCTGTGGGAGCGCGCCGGGACAGGAACCAGTGGCCAAGCAGATACTGCGAAGGAAGTGGGGCTGGATTGGACACACCCTCAAGAAGCCAGCATCCAGCACCACACGCCAAGCCCTGACCTGGAACCCGCAGGGAAAAGAGAAAGACAGGCCAGCCTCGCAACAGCTGGAGGCGAGACACTGAGGCAGAGCTGAAACAACAAGGGACCAACTGGACTGGAATGATCAGAACAGCCCATAACAGAGTGCAATGACAAAGGGTCGTCGATGGCCTATGCTCCACTGGGAGCGATGGGCATAATGAATGAATGAATCTGAATAATTGGAGACCTATTACTCTTACTACCTGTGACTATAAACTACTGGCTAAAGTTTTAGCCCCTCGACTTAGTCGAGTCTTTAATAGATTAGTTAAAGAAGATCAGGTTGGATACATTAAAGGCAGAATCATTGCGACAATCACAAGATCAACTGATGACACAATTAACTACCTAAATGAAACTGATCAAGTGGGACACTTGTTGGCAGTCAATTTTTCCAAAGTGTTTGATCTGATATCTAAAACTTTTCTATGGAATACTATTGATATGTGATTCCAATTTTAAGAAATGGATATCAATACTGACTGACAGTAATTTTGCACCTATAAATCATGGGTGGCTGGCTTTCTGAGCCCTTTAATCTGAATTGTGGCATATGACAGGGTTGTTCATTTTCTCCACTAGCTTTTATTTTTGCCGTTGAATTGTTGGCTATCAAAATTAGGAACAGTACAGTTAATACGAATTAAGATGCCTACACATTCTCAAATTGAAAACCATTACTTCAAAATAAAGCAAATGGCAGATGACACCACTTTGTTCCGCTGAGATCGTAACGATATGACCAGATCACTGGAAATAGCAACTTCTTTTCAGGAAGTATCTGGTCTCAAATTAAATAAGTTAAAATGAAGGCAGTAGAAATGGGAAGACAGAGAAAAGAACAAAATTGGCCATTCACTGCCGTACAGAAAAATAAAAGTTCTTGGCATTTATTTTGAAACCAAAAAAATGGCAAAAATATAGAAGATAACTGGAAAGATTAAATCGAACGAAAAGAATTAATTTAAAAAAAAAAAGTGGCAAAAGAGGGGTCTCAGTATCCAGGGTAAGGTCATTGTGATAAAAACCTTTTCGATCGGCCAGTTGGTCTATGTTAAGCAATCTGCTGGCATCCCAAAAATAGTCTTAAATAAAATGAACACAATGATGTATATAAATTTCTGTGGCAGAAAAGGTTTGGCAACAGAAAAGCATCTGAAAAAGTTAAAAGACCAACAACTGGCAAAAAAAAATGTATCGATCAAATGAAAAACACCATCCATTACAATGAAAAGAGACTGTTGTCTGTGGAAGAAGTACAAAATATAATCGGTTAAAACAAAGCAAACATTCTGTTTGAGTATAACGCTCTTGTCAACTCAATCCCTCCTCAAGAGTGGGTGCAGCAGATAGAGCGCGGTGAACCTGAAACATCCACACTCCCATGTGATGCAAAGGACTTTGATTTAAAACCAAAAAGTATTAACCAGTATTTCTTAAGGAAGATAGTAGTTAGACTTAACATCATGTCATGTTTTTTTGACGTAGAAAATTTGGATATGAATTAGACAAATCGGCATGGTCCGTAGTTAAAGAAGCCACCAAAGACACAAGATTTCCTATACTGGAAAATCTTACACAACATTTACCTGACCAATATATGCTTAACAAAATAAAAGTAGCAGAAAATAATACATGTTCTTACTGCGATGATCAGACAGACTTTATAGAACATTTTCTCCTCACTGTGTGGTCGTAAAAAGGTTCTGGGAGTTCTTAGAATACAAAATATATGTAAAAACAAATAGTAAAGATAACACTGACAGCAGTGGATTTTTTTTTGGTGTAAATAGATCAAGATATCCTAAAGACAAATACTTATACATTAACCTACTCATATATAAGGAAGAATGTCCATCAGTGTCTATAAAAAGATGCTATCTCCTATTTCTTTACAAATAACATTTGACAGAGGAATCAACTAAGAGATGTTAGATACTTATCTTGGTTACATATGTATTGATGGATAAACTTTATTTTCTTTGCTTGTTTTGTTTGTTTGCTTGTCATATATTATTACTATGGTTTAAGTATATGGTGACGTAACTATGTATATGAGTTTTATATGCTTGTCACTCTCTTTGTCTCTCTGTAAACATTTCTCTCTCTCTCTATCACACACACACACACACACACACACAGACTTATTCACACACTGTATCTCCCCGACCCTGTCTGTCTGTTTGTCGCTCTGTCTGCCTGCATGTCTGTCTGTCCCCCCCCCCACCCCCTTTCTATCTCTGTCTCCTGTTATTATCCACAAGCCTGTAACACTATTCTGCAGTGTATGTATAGTACTTACATACCTTGTCATAATTATAAGAACCTACTACTCAGTTTGCTCATTCGAAAAATGTCAGGTGACATGTGCGAAAAACGACCTGATGGAAAAAACTGAAAGAGAAGGAAGTAATTAACAGTCTTTTGTTTTTTTTCATTTTGTTCTCTTTGATATGCACACATTACATGAGTGAGAGTGTCAGTATACCACACATGAGAACATGTACAACCCATACACTGTACTTAGTATCAAACGGTGAAACATTAAAATCAGCAAAAATATGTCCATTTGCAAGAGAACAAACTATGCATGGTGTGTGAAAAATCCGTTTAAAAAAAAAAAAAAAAAAAAAGACGAAAAAGACAGTGGTCATAAAAAAAGACAGCTTACTCAAAAAAGTTGGTAGTGGAAATTGTTTTTTTTTTTTTCCTTTGGGGGGGGGGGGGGGGGGGGGGGGGGGGGGGGTGCAGATGAAGAGGACAGTGTGAAGTGCCAAAAAATGGAGAGGTGGATTTTGGTCGTAGGAAAAAAAAAAGAACAGAAAAAAAAAAAAAATTACCGTCTTAGGTGCTCCAAAATTTGTTTTGAAGATGGACAGCTTTGTTTCGTTCACCAGACCCTTTTGTTCACCAGATCCTTTGTTCATCAGACCCTTTGTTCACCAGACCTGCAGACAGACTTGCCTGCAGGTGGAGACGGCATAGGTTTTGGAGATGGTGGAGGTCGCCTTTTAATCTCCACATTTGGTTGGAATTCTCTCTGTCCAATGCCTGCAGTCATCTTGAGACACCTGCACAGAAAACACAATTAACAGAGAAATCCAGCAACAATGTTAACCCTGTAAATACAAACACACGCATGCATGCATACACACACATGCACATATGCACACACCCATCACCTCATCTCTGACCCTTCAAGTGGTCCAATGTCTTCTTCAGCAGTCCTGCGACACCTGCACACAAAACACAGTGAATTAGCATATGCCCCCCAAATGTTGCCCCCTGTGAACACACACACACACACACACACACACACACACACACACACACACACACACACACCTTCCCCTGTCTTCCCTTCTTCTTCCCTTCTCTCCCATCTCCCCCCCCCCCCCCCCCCCCCCCCCCCCTTGCCTCCATTTCCCTTCTTCCCTAACACCTCTGTCTCCCCATCCACTTCTATCCTTCTCTACCTCAGAAAGACAAAACACATGCACACACTCGTCTCACATTCAGCTCTCCTCTCTGTCTACTGTCTGTAGTTATCCTGAGACACCTACACAGAAAACACAAAAAAGGTAATGCAGAAACCCAACAATAATGTTGGGTAAAATAAATGTTGGGTTCTGTAAAAATACACACACACACACACACACACACACACACACACACACACATGCATGCACACACACACACACACACACACACACACACACACACACACACACACCTACCTCATCTTATCACCAGCCCTCCAAATAGTCCTAGATCGTCCTCAGCAGTCTTGCAACACCTGCACAGAAAACAGAATGAGTTAGTATATGTCCCCAACAATGTTGCCCCTGTGAATAGCACACTCACACACACACACACACACACACACACACCCCCCCCCCCCCCTCCCCTCCCCTTTTCCCCCCCCTCCCGCCTCCCCCCCCCCCCACCCCCCCCCCCCACCCCCAACCCCCACCCCACACCCCCCCCCACCCCAAGTCTCCCCACCCCACCCCCATTTCCCATCCCTCCTCGCCCCCCCTCCCCCTGTTCTTCCAAGCTGTGTTGTTAGAATTAAAGAATTTCAACTGCTGTCAGCCTTTCTATCTGAATTGTAAGAAACACAAATCACACACATATACACACACACATACACACGCATGCACATACATACATACACATGCGCGCGAGCAAGCGTGCACAGAGTACTCTCACTGAGCTCTCCTAATTGCCTGATTCTTCAGCTGTGCTGTGCACAGAGTACTTTCACTGAGCCCTCTCTTAATTGCCCGATTCTTCAGCTGTGCTGTGCACAGAGTACTCTCACTGAGCCCCCTTTAATTGCCCGATTCTTTCAGCTGTGCTGTGCACAGAGCACTCTCACTGAGCCCTCTTAATTGCCCCTGATTCTTCAGCTGTGCTGTGCACAGAGTACTCTCACTGAGCCCCCTAAATTGCCTGATTCTTCAGCTGTGCTGTGCACAGAGTACTTTCACTGAGCCCCCTTAATTGCCTGATTCTTCAGCTGTGCTGTGCACAGAGTACTGTCACTGAGCCCTCTTAATTGCCCGATTCTTCAGCTGTGCTGTGCACAGAGCACTCTCACTCAGCCCTCTTAATTGCCTGATTTTTCAGCAGAGCTGTGCACAGAGTACTCTCACTGAGCCCTCTTAATTGTCTGATTCTTCAGCTGTGCTGTGCACAGAGTACTCTCACTGAGCCTTCTTAATTGTCTGATTCTTCAGCTGTGCTGTGCACAGAGTACTCTCACTCAACCCTCTTAATTGTCTGATTCTTCAGCTGTGCTGTGCACAGAGTACTCTCACTCAGCCCTCTTAATGCCCTGATTCTTCAGCTGTGCTGTGCACAGAGTACTCTCACTGAGCTCTCTTAATTGCCTGATTCTTCAGCTGTGCTGTGCACAGAGTACTCTCACTGAGCCCTCTTAATTGTCTGATTCTTCAGCTGTGCTGTGCACAGAGTACTCTCACTGAGCCTTCTTAATTGCCTGATTCTTCAGCTGTGCTGTGCACAGAGTACTCACTCTCACTGAGCCCTCTTAATTGTCTGATTCTTCAGCTGTGCTGCACAGAGTACTCTCACTGAGCCCTCTTAATGGCCCGATTTTTCAGCTGTGCTGTGCACAGAGTACTCTCACTGAGCTCTCCTAATTGCCTGATTCTTCAGCAGTGCTGTGCACAGAGTACTCTGCAGCCCTCTTAATGGCCCGATTTTTCAGCTGTGCTGTACACAGTACTCTCACTGACACACTAATGCCTGATTTTCAGCTGTGCTGTGATAGCACCTCATGGTGATTACCACTGAGAACACCCACAATGATGTTTTCCCCCACCCCCCCCATCCAAGCACCTCACTGTCTCCTACCCCCCCCTCTCCCCCCCATACCCACCCCATGCCCCCCCCCCCCCCCCCCCACACACACACACACACAAAACCTTTTTCTGCACACCTCATCTTGTCTTCCATGCCACACCCCCCTCCCCCTCACCGGCCTTCCCATGCCCTCCCATACACACACACACAACCTTTTTCTGCAAAGTGCAGAAATTCCCCACACCTTCACCTGTCTATCCCTCTATCCCTGTCCTTTCCCTCCCTCCCTCCCTCCCTCCATCCCAGCCCTTTCAAAATCCAGTATCCAGTGGGTGATACGCCCCAGTGGTGCGGTAAAAGACTGAAGAAAGTGAAGTCATTTCCAATGTCACACTTCAAAGTCATCAGCCTACAGACTGGATGCATTCTCTGGTCACAACTGATAAACGCAACAGTAAGCTCAGAGTCTACCTGCACACATGAGCTTTGCATCAAGCAGGAAAGCATTCATACCATCCCAGCGCCTACACTCCATAAGTCCCTCTCCAAATAGCAGCAGCAGAATACTTAAATAAACTGCATGTGTGTTCTGGGTACTGGTAAGATAAAAAGTCTTCCTAACTCACCACCAGAAAATTATGTTAACAAGCAACCAATTTTTTTTTTTTCATTTTTTATTTTGTAAGTTTTTTTTTTCATTTTTTTTTTCAAATTGTCTTTAGTTTTTTTTTTTTTTTTTTTTTTTGTGTTTTTTTTAAAATTATATAAACTACACACATTGACACAGACATGATGAAGACAACACTTCCAAAGCTTTCTAATCACACATAGGAAACTTTTTTTTTGCCATATGTATTTTTCTATTTTTTTTTTCATTTTCATATTTTATAAGTTTTTTTTCTTTTTTTTTTTTCAAATTCTCTTTTTTTTTTTTTTTTTTTTTTTTTTTTTTTTTTTTTTAATAAACTACACACACACTGACACAGACATGACAAAGACAACACTTCCAGAACTTCCTAATCAACATAGCAAACTTTTTTTTTCTCGACACAAAAAATCAAATATGACATCGCCTTTCTAGTGGACAAGAAACGATAAACTAAGTATAAATCTTGCATCATTACACTCGCATAAATGCAAATTGAAGGTTGGCTGCCAATCTAACAAAAATGCGAGCAACACAGGGAGCAGTAACCCCTGCCCACATATACACACACACACTTCTGATGATATCATAGCCAAGCTCTTCAGGCACTTGGACTTTCTGAACATTTACTAAGAAAGTGACACACCAGATGCTGAGCACGGAAATTTTTAAAAAAATGGAAAGAAAACAAAACAAAATAAAACCTGATTTGCTGAGCAGCATTCAAGTATCATTACCATACTAAAGATAATTTGTGTGTGTGTGTGTGTGTGTGTGTGTGTGTGTGTGTGTGTGCGTGTGCATGTGCGTGTGCATGTGTGTGTGTGTGTGTGTGTGTGTGTGTGTGTGTGTGTGTGTGTGTGTGTTGCCAAACAGGTTGAAAAGATACATTCTGCTGGTATAAATCTGACTGTATTATACCAATTGTGAATCACGGAGAGAACTGTGTGAATGAAACATCTGTTGCCTGAGAGAGAGAGAGAGAGAGAGAGAGAGAGAGAGAGAGAACTATGTTTTATGCCACACACTGAATGGACAGTCAGGGACAGAGAAAACCAAGTGGCACTTTTCTTGATAAAATAGCTGCCCAAATGAAGGTGATGGGTGTCCAACTATTGCGATTTTTGGTTTATCAGAGTTTTGGTGTCCAACTATTGTGATTTTTGGTTTATCAGATTCTTACTTTTTAAAACTAATGCTTCTGTTTGTTGTTAATGACTCAGGTAAAGGATGCAACCAAGAATCAAAGTGAATCAAAGGCAAAGGGTTTCAGATGGAATAGTTGTAAGAGAAACAACAGAACCGTAACTGAGAGAAGAAAGCAGTTATATGGGAAAGAGATTTCAGAGATTTTTTTTTCAAAATCAGAAATAGGAAAGAGTGAAAAGGGTAAACATGAAAACAAATGCAAATGACAGGCATGATTTTTTTTCTCTCTTAAAAAAAATGGGAAAAGGGAAAAGATGAGAGGGAACAGAAGTAGTGTGAATCAGGCAAGGCGACTGAAAGGGGGTGTGCCACTGCAGGGCAGAAAGAGTTAATGACAATGGGAAGACAACATTATGAAGAACACTGGGGTGTACTATAGAGGTGAGAACGGGAAAGCGGACGCATAGGGGTTTGGGGTAGTAAGTGATGGTGGTTGGGGTAAAAAGTAACACGGGTGGACGCATAGGTGTTAGGGTGATAAGTGATGGTGGTTGGGGTAAAATGTAACACACATTCAGTGGATTAAAAAAATCAAAATGCAAAGAAAGGCAGTAATAAGAATTAGTAGCCAGGGTCTGATGTAGACGTGCAGAGGGAGGTCTAACAAGGGAAAGGCGCATCCTCAAAATCCATACCCTGTGGAAGGGAAACAAAACCTTGGCAGCAGGAGTCAGGGAATTAGAAAACAGAGCGGAAAGAGACTGGCGACAAGTGACAACTGAAGCGAGAACAGGATTAGCAGAGGGTCAGGATGAATGGTCAGACTGGAATGTTGATTTCAAAAACAAAAACAGTTGAGTGGGCAATGCAGGAAATGGAGATTACACACAGGTGTGAACAGATGTCTGCCAAATGAGGGTTAAACTTACAGCAAAGAAGTGGAAATGTAAGTGGAATCAGGGAAAAGTCCAGAAGGGGCGGGGGGGGGGGGGGGGGGGGGGGGTAGATGTGTCAGGCAAGACAAAAAAGTTAAGTCTGGGAAGGTGAGGACAGCAGAATGGGTTTCAAGAACAGGAGTACTCAGATGAAGGGTGGAAACATTAATAGTGGGATAGGGAACAGCTAAGTACCTACACATCTCATCCATGAAATGGTGTTGCTGAACAAGCTGCAAGTCAGAAGAACTGAGAGAGTAACGGAGAGTGTACATGGTCACAAGATCAGAGAGATAAGGTGCAGTGCCAACATGTGGTGTGCCTTGTGTGTTCAGAGCATGTTCAGTGTGAGAGACAGACAGATAAGTGTGTGTGTGTGTGTGTGTGTGTGTGTGTGTGTGTGTGTGTATGTGTGTGTGTGTGTGTGTGTGTGTGTGTGTGTGTGTGTGTGTGTGTGTGTGTGTGTGTGTGTGTGTGTGTGTGTATGTGTGTGCATGTGCATGTGCGTGTGCGCGTGTGTGTGCGTGCGTGCACGCATGTGTGTGTACATCCATGTGTATACTATTTTATAAACGAGATTCTATCAGAGATCCATCAGATCCATCAGAGATAATAAATTAATCTAAAGACAGAAAGAAAGAAAAAACAACACATTCTCTAAAATATGAATTGAAAAAAAGTATCAAAGGAATCTTTAACTACATAAACTGTTAATAATCAAACATGTTTCATGTCCACTAGAAAAGCGATGAGCATAGAAGCCACATACACAGAAACCAATAACATCAAATGAAAAAAAAGCAAAAACAAAATTTAAATGTACAAAATTTAAATGTGGTGCTGCCGGTCTCCCCTGAGCTAACCTAAACTACCTTTCATGATCTATCACTACCTGACTCTAATATTCAACCTATACCTAATGCCCGGGCCATTTCCTATAAAATGCCACTTCAAATTTCAATTTAATAGTTGCTGCTGGTCATGAATAAACATATCTACTTTTTTTTTTTTTAGGCTATTCTATATAAAAGTTTCCTTTTCTTTTTTTATTGGTACTTGATCTTATCAGCACCAAAAGTAATAAATAGGTTCTTTTATAATACATCAGATTATAATTATTGTATCACAACTATTACACAGCAACAAAACTTTACAATACTAGCGCTCCTAAAACTATTACTGCTGTGCCCATCAAAATAAAGAGACAAAACACTACAGAACTGAATATACAATATGAACAAGGTTAATAAAGCAACACCATCAAAACAAACATACTTAAAAGACTAAATCTTTTTATCTACACAAACTATCTACTCCATCCCTTTAAAGTTAGCTATGCTATGAACTGTTAAATTTGCCCTTTGTTCACTATACCCCTCTACATGACAACTCTTAACCCTGACCTTATCTCTGACTTATATTAAACCCCCACCATCTGCACAAGACTTTCTTCTTTACGACCACCTCAGGAACATGGCAGATGTTGTAGCCTGAAACAGGAGGCGACGATTAACGCCGGGCCCTCCTCCTCCTGTTCCGTTCCTGGCGCCTTAAATAGGCGTCTGTTCTGAAATCAATAGACTGATACCGGTCAGGGGGCCTTCTGACACGGGTCGAGCGACGCAACAGCGGCTCTCCTGCCGGAGCAGGCTGATCTTGCCTAGGCCCCTGTGGCTGTGGAGGGAACTGTTGGGCTGCCCCCTGGACCACAGCCACAGGTGGTACTGGTGGGGCCTGTGGAGGGGGCTGATGGACTGCCCCCTGGACCACAACCACAGGTGGTACTGGTTGGGCCTGTGGAGGGGGCTGATGGACTGCCGCCCTTACCACAAACTGCAGGTGGTACTGGTGGGGCCTGTGGAGGGGGCTGGGGGCTGATGGACTGCCGCCCTTACCACAACTGCAGGTGGTACTGGTGGGGCCTGTGGAGGGGGCTGATGGACTGCCCCCCCTGCCACAACCACAGGTGGCACCGGTTGGGCCTGTGGAGGGGGCTGTTGGGCTGCCCCCCCTGCCACACAGGTGGCAGGTGGGCCTGTGGAGGGGCCTGTGGAGGGGGCTGCAGGTGGTACTGGTGGGGACTGCCGCCCTTACCACAACCACACACAGGTGGTACTGGTTGGGCCTGTTGAGGAGGCTGATGGGTCTGCCCCCTCATCCACAACCACAGGTGGTGCAGGTGCATCTTCTGCAGGTGGGGGGACTGATGACCTAACCCTCCCACATCCTGCCCTGACACTGCCACCCCACTCCCCTCCCCATCTTGCCCTGCGTCTGTCACACCCTCTGCATCTACCACCCCCCCTCCCTCCTCCCTCCTTCCCTCCTGCATCTTCTTCCTCCCTCTCTTCCCACTCCTCTACCACCTCCATCCCTTCTACCTCCCACTCCCTAACCTGGTCATAATAAGACTCAGACCTGACAGTGGAGGACAAGACAGGCACGGGGGTATAGGCGGGTGAAAGCACCCGCCATGGCTGCTGCCCTGGGGACCTAGCCGTAGATGTGGATGGCTGAGGTTCATCATCGGGCAGAGGGCTGGTGGCCTCTAGCGCCGAGATGACCCCGTGCTGTCTGTCTGTGTGCCTGAGTGCCTGTGTGTTGGAGCCGACTGCGAAGCAGTCGCACACTCCATGGTGCTGTCTGACTGGTCGTGCCTGCTGTATGTGGTGACGTCGTTTCCATGACTGTCTGCGCCTAACAGACCTACGGCAGCAGCCGGGGGACCTACCCTAGAGGCCCGAGTTGTCTGACCGGCAGCACCCTCGTTACCCGTCCGGGCGTAGGGGGAAAATCGAGGAGAAGTGTGGGACCTCCTGGATGGTCAGGGCTGGATGAGTGGGACTGCTCCCCTGTCCCCTGGTCCCCTGTGCAACAGAACCACAACGTCCACATCAGTTTACCAGCACTTGCATCAGGAACATGGTGCAGAGCAGGATTCAATTCAAAGAGTGCAGTACAGTGACAATACACACTTCAGTCACAATACGCACATCGGTCACAACACACATCAGTCAGAACACACACATCACTTACAACGCACACATCAGTCACAATACACACATCAGTCACAATACACATCAGTCAGAACACACACATCACTTACAACACACACATCAGTCACAATACACAATACACACATCATCCCCAATACACACATCACATACAATGCACACATCAGTTACAATACACACATCAGCCCCAATACACACACATCACATACAATGCACACATCAGTTACAATACACACATCAGCCCCAATACACACATCAGTCATAATATGCACATCAGACACAATATGCACATCACATACAATTCACACAGCAGTCATAATATGCACATCAGTTACAATACACACACAACAGTTACAATACACACAATACACACAACAGTTACAATACACACAACAGTTACAATACACACATCAGTTACAATATACACATCAGTCACAATACACACATCAGTCACAATACACACATCAGTCCACTAGCACATGTCTGAAAAAACACTGCGCACAGCTCGATTCAACTCAAAGAGTGCAACACTGTCATAGTACACACGTCAGTGGCAATACACACATCAGTCGCAATACACACATCTGTCACAATACACACATCAGTCACAATCACAATACACACATCAGTCGCAATATGCACATCTGTCACAATACACACATCAGTCAATACACATATCAATCACAATACACACATCAGTCATAATACACACATCTGTAACAATACACACATCAGTCAATACACACATTAGTCACAATACACACATCTGTCACAATACACACATCAGTCAATACACACACCAGTCACAACGCACACATCTGTCATAACACACACATCAGTCACAATACAAAAATCAGTCACACTACACACATCACACATCAGTGGCAATACACACATCAGTCACACTACACACATCAGTCATAATATGCACATTAGTCACAATATGCACATCACTTACAGTGCACACATCAGTTATAATATGCACATCAGTTACAATACACACATCAGTCACATTACACACATCAGTCACAATAAACACATCAGTCACAATATGCACATCACTTACAATACACACATCAGTTACAATACACATTAGTCACAATATACACATCAGTTACAATATGCACATCAGTTACAATACACACAACAGTTACAATACACACATCAGTTACAATACACACATCAGTCTCAATATACACATTTAGTTACAATATTCACATCAGTTACAATATACACATCAGTCCCAGACACACATCAATCTCAATACACACATCAGTTACAATACACATTAGTCACAATACACACATCAGTTACAATGCACACATCAGTTACAATACACACATCAGTTACAATACACATATCAGTCACAATACACACATCAGTTACAATACACATATCACTTACAAAACACACATCAGTCCACCAGCAACATGCCAGAAAAACTCTGTGAGGAGCTGGATTTGATTTAAAGAATGCAGCATTATCACAACCCACACACTGACCCGCAAGTCCTTCAAGACACAACTAGTTCATGAGATTGTGGCAGGCCTTTTCATTTGTGCTCTGCTTCTTGCTTTTGTTACAATAATCAGCTGACAGAAAAGAGGGAGGCACCAGCAAAATCATTTCTAAAAGGTGAAAAAAAAAAGCAATTTTGGTGAAATATCAAAAAAAACAACAACAACAACAACAGCAGCAGCAGCAGCAGCAGCAGCAGCAGCAGCGACTAAGTCATGTTAAACCAGCACCTCTGAACTAACAGGGTCTGTGGGCCTATCAAATGAAATTTACTATTCATCTAGCAGACGGTCATTCATAATGACATGAGACGTGATGTGCGTGCATCTTGCCAGTGATGCTTGTATCATGCCAGAGACAAAACGTGTGCTTTTTCGGCCAAAAGAGAAATCATCGTTTCACGAGGTCACTCCATTCCTTTATATTCTTTTTTAACTTCATTGGTTAAAGATGGCAAAGCTGGTCCCTTTGGTGACTTTTTATCAGCCAGATTTCATGTTGCTAATGATAGACAGTATCGGAACAGTGCGCGCTTGGAAAACATTGTTGTCGAACTTACCGGAAGTAATGAAACTGTAACTAAGGAAATAACTTGGCAACCAGAAAAGCGGAAACGAGGGGAGAGTCAACGAATCTGTACGAGCCGAGGAGGCAACGTTAGAAGTACATTTATAGTTTAACTTTTCATGGTAGCAGAGCGTAAGTATGGCGCAAAACTTTAAAATACCGCCGAGTCTAGGACCGGACACAGTATATGAGATGTGGAAAAACGAACTTGAAATTTGGAAGCTAGTGACAGATATGAAGCCTGAGAAACAAGCATTAGCGGTTACGTTATCGCGCTAACGGGACAAGCTCAAGCGAGAGCTTTGGAGATCGACACTGCAGAACTGAACACCAGAGATGGTATGAACGTTTTTAATTACTGCTCTTGATGCTCTCTTTCTTCAAGATGAAAGTTGATCTAGCATATTCTTCATACTCGGATTTTGAGTCATTTAAGAAAGGGCAAAGCATGTCAATGGCTGATTACATTGTAGAGTATGAAAGAAGATACACGATCTGCAAGAAATACAAGATGGAGTATCCAGATGCAGTATTGGCGTTCAAACTATTGGACAATGCAGGTTTGACAGAAAAAGAAAAACAGTTAGTGCTGACTGCAGCATCTGAAAGAAAATTTTCTTCTATGAAGTCTGCTTTGAAAAAAGATTTTTGGAGGTCATTCAGGAGCCAAAGCTGAGGATGAAATCATAGTGAAACAAGAAGAAGCGTTTGTGACAAAAAACAGTACAAGATACAGAGGAAGTAGATTTCCAGATCCACATAGTTCGAGTGATCAAAGAACATGGCCAAAGAACAAAGTTCCAAGAGGCTCAAACCCACTGGACAGATATGGAAGGAGAACAAAGTGTGCTGTTTGCCAGTCAGTGTTTCACTGGGCCCAAACAATGCCCACACAAAGAAGAAGTGAGAATGACAGACACTGACACTGAATATTATGAAGAATGTGAAGAACAGTGCAACTTGGCATTATTCACTAAAGAACACAGAACAGAGAATGAGATACTGATGACAGAATCTTACGGCTGTGCAGTTATTGATACAGCATGTACCAAAACTGTCTGTGGCAAGAAATGGTATGAAGAATATGTGAATAGACTAGAAGAAGATCAAAAGAAAGTCATCAAGAAAAAGGCAAGTACAAAGATTTTCAGGTTTGGAGATGGTGCTCAAGTGCACTCATACATGAATGTGACGATCCCAGCTCAGATTGGCATGACAAAGTGTAACATTGAAACAGAAGTTGTGGATATAGAACTTCCACTCTTGCTGAGCAAGGATTCTTTGAAGAAAGCAGGAACTGTTCTGGATATGTCCAACGACAAAGCCACGATGTTTCAACAACCTGTGGAGCTAAACTACACTTCAACTGGACATTATTGCATTGATATTGTCGGAAACAAAGGAGCGATGCAAAACGATGGTGAAATCCTGCTGACCTTGGAAAATCTAGATGAAAAAGAACAAAACAAATCACTTCTGAAACTTCACAAACAGTTTGGGCATGCTTCAGCAGAGAATCTGAAAGTTAATGCAGAATGCAGGAGTCAAAGACATAGATTTGTTCAAGAAAATGACAAAGTTAGTAGAAGAGTGTGATGTATGTGCTCGACACAGAAAAACGCCGCCAAAACCATCAGTAGGAATGCCTTTGCAAATGACTACAATCAAGCAGTGGCTGTTGATCTTCATGAGCTTGGCAAAAATGTCTGGTACCTTCACATGATTGACCAGTTTACTAGATTCAGTGCTGCTGCAATAATCGGAAGCAAACAGTCATCAGTCATAGTGCACAACTTCATGAAGTACTGGATTGCAGTGCATGGCCCACCAGAGTACTGATAAGTGACAATGGCAGAGAATTTAGCAATGATGAATTCCATGATGTGTGTGTGAAAACTTCAACATTGAAGTGAAAACTACAGCAGCCTACAGCCCGTGGAGCAATGGTCTGATGGAACGTCACAACCAAACCCTTTCCAACATTCTGCTGAAAATCATGTCTGACAGGAAAGATCTGGATTGGGAGACAGCACTGTGCTGGGCACTGGCAGCCAAGAACAGCATGGTCAACACACATGGCTTTCAGTCCCTATCAGCTGGTGTATGGGAGAAATCCAAACTTTCCGTCTGTAGTCAATGACAAATTGCCTGCTCTGGAAGGCACCACCAGAAGCAAGACGGTTGGAGAACATATCAATGGTATGCATGCAGCCAGAAAGGCATTCACAGAAGCTGAAAGTTCAGAGAGAGATTGAGAAGAGCTTTGAGAACACAGACACGATCCTCATATGATGTATATCAGATGGGAGACAAGGTCTACTACAAGCACCCAAATAATGAAGAATGGAAGAGACCAGGAAATGTGTGATAGGACTAGATGGAAGTGTGATTTTTGTGCGTCACGGTGGAACTCTAGTCCGAGTACATCAAACTAGATTAAGAAAAGTGAAAGAAGAACAAGAGAAAACAAACCCTGAAGCTGAGTTTAACTCACAGTCTTCCACAAGCAACAGGTATGAGGAGAACAAAAGCTCACAGTACACCAAACCTGCTCGTGAAGAGGAAGACGACACAAAGAACATCTGTACAGAAACATTACCAGACTTTGATACAGAATCAGACACTGAATCAGATGAAATGAATGAAACAAATGAAATAAACACAAAGAACATTGATTTCAAGAAACTCAAAACAGGCCAGATGATTTCATATGAACACAAAGACAATGGAAAGCGCATATTTGCAAAGATACTAAACAAAGCTGGAAAATCAACTGGGAGAAACAAAAACTGGTACAACATTGAGTGCACAGAACCAAAAGAATATAAAGGAGAAAGAATGTCAGTGGATTTAACCAAGGTCAACAAACTTGTTGTAATCATCTGCAGAGTGTGACTTGGCATTGCTCCGAAGACACAGTCATGATGATAGAAGGAGTTTGCTTTGAGAAAGCCAAACAAGAAGAAATGGAGAGCTGGCAAAGAAATCATGTATATAGTGAAGTGGAAGATACTGGACAAAGATGTGTTTCAACTAGATGGATATGTACAATGAAACAAACTAAACAAGGAATGACTCCCAAAGCTAGACTAGTGGTGCGGAGATTCGAAGAAATAGGACATGACGACATTCAAAAGGATTCCCCCACTTGTGCACGTGAATCACTGCGAGTGATTCTCTCTATTTTCGCCCAAAGAAAATGGAGCCCATGCTCTATGGACATTAGGACAGCCTTTCTGCAAGGAAAAGAAATCGACAGAGACATTTTTGTGAGGCCACCGAAAAAAGCTCACAGCAAAGGAAAGTTGTGGCATTTAGAGAAATGTGTGTATGGACTAAATGATGCTTCTCTGCAGTGGTACAAACGGTCAAAGATGTTATGCAAAAACGTGGAGGAAGGATGTCAAAAGTTGACCCAGCAGTCTTCTATTGGATGACTGGAGATGAGGTGATTGGCATCTTAGCATGCTACGTGGATGACTTCATCTGGGGAGGCACAAAGGTCTTTGAACAGAATGTGATTGAAGAAATCAGAAAAACATTCAGGGTTGGTAAGGAAGAAAACAAAGCTTTTCAATACATTGGCATGGAGCTGTCCTCGGATGGACACACAGTGTGTCTACAACAAACCAAGTATGGAGACACTCTGGAACCCACACCCATTGACAAAAGAAGAACAAACAGAAACAGGACAACATGACAGCTGAGGAGAAACAGATATGCAGGTCCAAAGTTGGTCAGATTTTGTGGATATCTTGTCAGAGTTGTCCTGATGTAGCATTTGATGCTTGTCAGCTTTCTTCTAATGTGAAGGTGGAAAAGTGGAACATCTATTGGAAGCAAACAAAGTCATCAAAAAGATCAAATCAGAACATGTTATGCTGAAATTTCAACACTTGGAATCTGAAACACTGAAACTGATGGTCTACACAGATGCTTCTTTTGGCAACCTGAAGGATGGAGGAACTCAAGGCGGCTATATTATCTTCCTCGCCAATGAGAAAGGAGAGGTCATTCCTATTTGCTGGAACTCCAAGAAAATTCACAGAGTGGTACGAAGTACACTAGCTGGTGAGACACTGGCTATGGCAGAAGGACTTGATGTAGCAATATTTGTGGCAACATTGTTCACTGAAATCACCACAGGAAAAGCTTCCACTGACAGTCTACCTCTTGTCTGCCTGACTGACTGTAAGTCACTACATGATGCCTTGAAGTCCACAAAGCAAGTGACAGAAAAACGGTTGAGGCTTGAAATCAGTGGGATCAAAGACTTGATGGAGAAAGGCATTGTGGAAGAAGTGAAATGGTCTGACACACATCAACAGTTAGCGGACTGTCTTACCAAGAGAGGAGCTTCACCCACACTGCTGCTGAGAACACTGGAAGAAGGAACAATCACTGCATAGACTTTTGAAAAAGACAGAGATGAGTATGATGATAATGATAGACAGTATCGGAACAGTGCGTGCTTGGAAAACATTGTTGTCGAACTTACCGGAAGTAATGAAACTGTAACTAAGGAAATAACTTGGCAACCAGAAAAGCGGAAACGAGGGGAGAGTCAACGAATCTGTACGAGCCGAGGAGGCAACGTTAGAAGTACATTTATAGTTTAACTTTTCAAACTTCATTGGTTAAAGATGGCAAAGCTGGTCCC
>JADBJO010005901.1:93277-108587 GCA_016801955.1 Conus betulinus
CACACTGTGCAGTTGAAGAATAAGAAACCCCTGGGTCCAGATAACATACCCCTTATTCTTCTCAAACTCACTCTAACTTGCATTGTTGAGCCTCTTAGGTACATTTTTTATCTGTTGACACTAATGTCTTCCCTCAAGCATTCAAAAATGCAAGAGCGATCCCCCTTCCAAAAATCAAATGATTCGTCGCATCCAAATAATTTCAGACCTATATCCTTACTATCAATTCTATCCAAACCCCTCAAAAAACACATACATGCACACATATCTCAGTTCATGGAGGAAAACAAACTATTTCACCCACTCCAATCTGGATTCCGATTTAATCACTCCTGCCACACAGCATTATCACGAATGTGTGACTCATGGGTTTCAAATTTGAACCAATCGCAAATGACAGGGGTTGTCTTTCTTAACTTCAAAAAGACATTTAATCTTGTTAATCATTCAATTCTTTTAAAGAAACTCTATCTCCTTAAAACTATTCCTCGACTGTCTCATTATTCCAATCATACTTGAACGATAGGACTCGGTATGTGGTGCTTAATGGCAAAACCTCCGCTTCAGATTTTGTCAGACATGGTGAGACAAAATTGTCAACCACACCCATCTGTACTACACCCACTCTCCCCACGCAAAACCCTCCTTCTACTCCCCCTCCCCTTTCTTTTGCTCTCCCTTTGTCTTACAAATGGCAATCAAGATTTCAAATCTACATCAACGCGCAGTCTCTCCCCCTCGCCCCTCTCTTTAGCCCCCTCCACCTCACTCACCCTCCCCGCCATCTGTCATGTTGGTTTTGAAAAAAAACACCCACACCACTCTCCTCTCTTCTCTCCCCCCCCCCCCCCCCCCCCCCCCCATAGTGCCGCTACAGAAAGGGAAGTTTCCACCTAACACAAAGAAGCCAGGCCCGCTCCCCCCCCCCCCCCCCCCCCCCCCCCCCCCCCCCCTTTGCCCACCCCCACCCCCACACTCCTCGTTGCCACTCCTCTCCCGCATATCTACTCACTCAGCGATCTGCAAGGAGATGGCATACTTCAGAGAAACCGTCAACCTCCCTCCACTGCCATCCCCCCCCCCCCCCCCACCCCCCCCCACCACCCACCACACCACACACACCATCCCAATATTCACCACCCACACGCTGTCATGCAGGCGCCTTATGAATGACAATGTCAATTAGCCTGAAGGCGCACTTAAAGCAACCCTATACTGTTCCTCCCACTGTAAGAGGTGGGAGATGACCATCCCCCTCCCCCTCCCTTTTTCTTTGTCTTTAGTGACACCAAGCNTCATGCAGGCGCCTTATGAATGACAATGTCAATTAGCCTGAAGGCGCACTTAAAGCAACCCTATACTGTTCCTCCCACTGTAAGAGGTGGGAGATGACCATCCCCTCCCCCTCCCCTTTTCTTTGTCTTTAGTGACACCAAGCCAACCACAACAGGAAATGGACAAGGTGGCTTAGCCCATAACAAAGGGGGAACCGAGTGTGAACAATGACTGTCCATAGACCAGCTGTGAGTGAATCAAGAATTACAACAGGGGTAAGTAAAACCAGAGAGTGCAAGTAAATCTCATCTACTCTGATCCCGCCTAAGATTCACTGACCACCCAGACTGTAAGCTGAAACTGTGTTACTAAATGTTGAGACTATGCACTGATTGTGTGTAAGCCATGTGGTTTAACTGTATATAACTGTATGCCAATACTTGGTGACATCTATCTACATGATGAATGAGTATTCTGTTGTAGTAGTTTGTTTGCCCCAACTTGGTAAAAAAACTATCAAGATGCTTGGTTGTGATTCTACGTTAACAATCTGATTAACAGTTTTTGTTAACCATCTGACTTTGCTAGTATTCAGTACTACCTGTTAAGATCATAACTGAATAATGAATTATGATCGGAAAAGCAGTATGCCTGTACAAAGTGAAAACTGTTGATTTATGAATACAGTTGATTATCAGAATGCTTTGTAGTGAGTGACTTCAAGTCTAAACCACATGTGAACTTGGGCTAAGTGTACTCCAAGTTACTTCAACTTGATTTTTAAGAAAAACATTGAACTGTTACTTGACTTTCATTGTTTAGCATTGCATTACTTTGTCTCCTACCCCCATGTTTCACTCAAACTCTGAATGAAACTGGAGACTGATATTCATGGCTGATAAATGTATGCTAGTCTGATCCTTTGTCGGCTGAGATCTCACACATTTACTGAAAGCCAGAGCGCAAGTGTGAGAACTGCACAAACCAGACTCTCAGTTACTCAACTACAGACCAGGTTCTGTTTGTTGTAAAACCTGGGTTCCCACCTACCCTGGGCATGCCTGGTGGTGTGAACACACACTGCAGCCCAGCACTTGATCAGCAAGTCTACAGAGAAGTGGATCAGGCACCAGCAACTAGTGAGAGATCATTTGTCCTCTCCGACATCAGGTAAGTTCTAATATTCCATGTGGACTCCAGCTCAACTCATACAGAACTTTCCCTCTCCTAATGATGATGAGACAGTGGGAATAAACAAACAACAACAAACAAAAAGCCCCAGCTTGAACTAAATTTGTGAAAACTGATTAAATATTTCACTCTTTTAAGTACAGCTGATGTGTGAAGTACACTTAAAATTAAATTGTGTCAGTCCCTTGTTGTGCATTCAGTATTGAATGTTTGAACTTCTCCCTAATTCTGTCTCTCAAAGCTACAAGTACTTTTTAAGTGTACAAGCCCAAGGAAAATTCTTCCCAAGCTACTCTGGAGTAGTCTGAACAGTCCTGAGAAAAATGTACATTTCTTTCGATGAGTAGTACTGGAAAGTTTCTCCTTCCATAATTAGTAAGAGAGAGGGTGGAGATGAAATTCTAACTATAACACTGACAGAAAAAAATTCCCAGTCCTTCCCCTAGAGGGCACACAGACCCATTTCCAACTCTTGACATACATGGAGTCCCATAAGGCTCTGTACTAAACCACCTCCTATTCTGCATCTTCATCAATGATTTACCATCATCCACATCAGATGAAAAAGTCACGACAGATTTACTGTTGATGACTCATCACTCCAAACAAATGGTAGTGACCTACAGACAATAAAAACATCTTTCCAGGAAAGTCTAAATGGCATGTCAGACTGGTGTCATTCAAACTCAATGGTCATCCACCCATAATAGCTACCTGCCAAAAGCACCAACTGACTCCTCTCTTTGCCTAAAACTTCTGTTGAATGGCACTCCTATTGAACAGGTAGATGAGCATCATGTTTTAGGGTTAACGATAGATAAAGAATTGACCTGGCAAATCTCATCTCAATAATGTATGCAAGGTAGTCTCAAAAAAACTTTTCCCGTTATCTCAATTAAAGCACTACGTCAACAGTACTGTGCTTAAACTTTTCTTCAATGCACACATAATGTGACATATCAGTTATGCTTCAACAGTGTGAGATGTAGTGATGTCCACAAAAAAGGCTGAATTCTCTCCATAGATGTGCAGCAAAGCTACTCCATCCAGCTGTATCTCTATCAAACAGATGAAAAAACTAAAAGTGTTGAACATACTTCCTCTGAGTAAGCAATTGGAATTCAGCATGGCATCATTTATATTTACAATCTTGACAGATACTATACCATGTTGTATGATTTATCATTGCGCTTTTTACAAGACTGAACAGCTCTTCTGGCTTGAAGAAATTTCTTTTCCCCTACCCACACATGGACCAATGCAAAATAAACCTAGTTTACTCTGGACTATAAATCTGGAACTCACCCCACACCAAGTCTACAAAAGATGAATACGTTAAAACTTTTCAAGAAACATTCACACAAACATTTTATGTCTCAATCATTTGATTATTCAATTAAAATCATTAGCGTCCATTCGCAAACTCTTCTGTAAACCATACTTTGAATACACTGTCTAAACATATATCATAACCTACTTCATTAAATTGCTCATCCCCACTCCCACTCTGTCTACCATCCCTCTTCTCCTCCCCCTGCCTATCATTCTCTCCACCCCCCCCACCCACCCCCCACCCTCCCTGCTCCTCCTACCTCTCTGTCTGTAGTTTAGTTTGCTTGCTTGTGCTTGTTTGTTTTTCCTTGTGTTTGACTATCTGCCACGTCATTATTATTATTAATAGTCTGCTCATCATTGTAGAATTGTAGATTTTGTTGCTATGTTGAACTGTCAGTATGCATGATAAGGACAGATTGTAAGACTAGGCTTTGGCCAAAAATCTTCATCCTTGCATATTGATGATTAATCAATCAGTCAATCTGTGTGTGTGTGTGTGTGTGTGTGTGTGTGTGTGTGTGTGTGTGTGTGTGTGTGTGTGTGTGTGTGTGTGAGTAAGAGAGAGAGAGTGTGTGTGTGTGTGTGTGTGTGTGTGTGTGTGTGTGTGTGTGTGTGTGTGTGTGTGGGTGGGGGGGGGGGGGGGGGGGCGCGCGGGGGTGCATGCATGCGTGTGTGCATGCGTGTAATTCCCCTCCCCCCTGCTTTTTTTTTTTCTCCCTGTTCTGACGGTACCATATGCTTGTTATCACTGATCACTTCTTTTTTTTTCATTTACTATTATTACTAATATTACTATCATTAATACTTCCATTATCATCACCATCATTATCATCCTCCTCCTTCTCTCCCTGGTCTAATACTTTCATTAGCTTTTTCTTCATTGGTCATTTCCATCCATTTCCATCTACTGTTATTATTACTAATGCAACTTTTATCATTATCTTTATCATCATAATTACTATCATAATCATCACAATCATCATCATTATCATTCTTGTCATTGCTGTTACTAATACCATTACAATCATCATTATCATTATGATTATAATTACTGTTGTCCTATAATCACTGATCCTATCATTATTATTAGATATTGAATTACTATTGTCCTAACACTAATCCTATCACTAACATAGTGGTGGTAGTAGTAATAGTGGTAGCAGTACCATTAAACTTTTTCTAATTATCCCTATTAGCATCATTAGTATTAGCATTATTATTATCATCATCACTATGATGATTACTATCATCTGTATTAATATTTCTAGTATCAATACTTTTACTTCTACTACTACTACTTATATATTGATGTTATTATCATCATAACTGTTACAACTATTATTACCATCATTACTATTAAGATCATCATGCATTAATACATTCCTTAGATTCTAACCTACTATCTTTCCAATTTCCTATACACTGCTGCTGTCATTAATCTATGATGATGACGATAATGATTATTATCATAGCCATCACTGTGTTTCTCAGATTCTAGCTTTCTCCTCCTCTTTTTCTTTCTCTCCTTCCCCCTCCCCCTCCTTATTCATCTCATCTCTTTTCCTATTATTAATATCATCATTATCATTATCACTATCAAGTATCATCATTGTTATCATCATCACTGCTATGTAAAGTTCTATATCATTTAACTATCCTCTAACCCCTCTCCTTTCCCCCCTTCTGTCAGTATGGTCACTATCCTTACTATCAATAACATCACCACTTTGTCATTATGACTATATGATTATACTACTGTCATTCTTAATATTAAAAGTAGTGGTGGTATTATTCTCTTTATTTCTTTATCATTACTATTATCATTATTCTAACCCATACTACCTCCCCTCCCAGCAGCCACATTTCCATTCCACAGCCATTCTGCACCTAACTGGAGAGAGAGAGTGAGTTAGTGACTGTTCTTGCTTTGTTTTCATTGTCTTGAATGTGCTGTGGCTTTTCTGAAGAAGGCCTAAGAGATCAAAATGTGTAGCGTTTGTTTTGTAGTTTGATCATTCTTTTGTCTGGCAGCATGGAAAGTTTTCTGGCGGTTGTGTTGTTTGTGCATGCAGGCTGTGTTAACGTGAATGTGTGCGTACATGCATGCATGTTTCTATGAACGTGAACGTGGTTGTGTGGTCGAGCGTGAGTATGCATGCGCACGCGCTCCCGCGTGACGCACGAGCATGTGTGTGTGTGTGCGTGTGTGTGCTGGTTATGAAAAGCGCCCTAATTTTTTTAGAGAATAGGCACTATATAAAAATTGACATTATTATTATTATATTTGGAAATGACTACTCTGGTAAGCCTGATGTCCTTGATTTCCACGCAATGCTATGTTTCATGTAATTTCAGTGTCCTGTCTTACAGAGAGGGGGGAAGGAAGGGGGTCTAGAAGAGGGAAGGGTGAGAGGATGCTGCAGAAGGGGGGTGTGCAGATAGGGGTGGAGGTAGGGGGAGGGTGCTGACTGAGGCCATTCTTTGTGACGGAAAACACAAGCTGAAAACTCCACTGCTGCACCACTATAAATTCAGTCTTTGGTTGTTGTTTTGTTGCAATCTGTACACATTACAATAAGGATATATGTTTCTGGCCTGAGTAGGATCCTCCAACTTTTTTTTTTTCCTGTACTCCATTACTTACTCCTTTTAGCCTACCAACCTCTATCACCTTTGGTCCACTGCACATATATCACTGGTTTTTGGAGAAGTGATATTTCATTGTAAGAGCTAGTTTAGAGGGTCTTCTTTTGTACGTTTTATTTTGTTTTGAATGGAAGAATTACAGTTGTTCTTTTAAATTAGAATGATATTACTGTCTGTTGATTCTGACTGCTTAAACCGTGTCCAATATCTGGTGTTATGCTGGCTAAACAAGATGTCCAACTTGTTTTAACCATTGCCTTACGCTGCTTTTCTTACATTCTTTTTTAGCCTGCCTTGACACCCCCCCCCCCCCCCCCCACTCCCACCCACCATGTCACTCTATCCCCTTCCTTTCCTCCATCCGGTCACAACCAGGCATTCCCTTTTCACACGCACATGCACACACACACACACACACACACACACACACTGACATACAATCCATTGATTGTGATCCAGCTCACTCTTACCCACCATCCCCCCCCCCCCCCCCCCCCCCCCCCTAACCTCTTTCCTCTCTTTTTCTCCTCTCCCTCCCATCCCTCCCCCCATCTTTCTCTGTCCTCCTCACTTTCCCACTCCTCTTTCATAAACTGTCATCCTCAAGCTGACTGCTGGTCACATGTATGGTCATTTTGCCTTTTTAGCATCATAAAGAAGAGACAGACACATCCAATAAAAAACTGTTTTGTGTTTAACCGATATCATTTTAAATGTACCTTTGTAGATGGAATATGTCAAAAGAAGAGACAGACATATCCAGTAAGAACTATTTGGAGTTAACACTAATATCATTTTGACTGTACCTTTGTAGATGGAATATGTCATTCTCATGTTGATAACTTTCCAACTAAACTAGTCGAGGTAAATTCTGTGTGGTGCTAAAACATCAGTGTAAGTTCTGAAGTATGCCTTCACGTAAGCAGCGAAAGATAGATAAAAAAAAGGACCTGTTTAGTCCATGTAAGTTTAACTGGGCCTAGATTTTTTTCCCAAGTGTTTGCCAAGTTCCACAAGAGCTGATAAGTTCTTTTTTTTTCACCCCCCAAAATTATAAGTGCTGAAATGGGGTATAGGTGGGTTGCATGAGCCGTTGTTGCTCAACCTGCTCAACCTGTCATCAGGTTCTGTGACCCTTATGTTGGACACACCTGACCCTGTTTTGCACTGGAATACTTAGTACATTGCAACTTTTCTCTTTTCTTCTTTGGAGAGGGAGGGAAGGGGGGGGGATACATCTGAGTAACAAACACAAAAAAGCTTTCTTGTCATATGTCAGATTTTGATATTTTTTTTTGCACAATTTGATTGCATTCTTTTTTCTTTTTGTTTTCTGGTGGTGGCGTTTATTCCTTATCTGGTAACGAAAAAAAAAATATGTTTGGACACAGTCCTACTAAACATGTTTAGTGTACAAGCCTGAACAATACAATGACCCACCCCAATCCAGTTTTCCACACTTCCTCAGCCCATTACCCCGGCCTGCAGTTGTTACTTGGCATAGCAAAAAAAAACACGAGCGAGGACGTGTCGGTTAAACTTTTCCCGAGTTTGAAAATAAAAAAAAAACTAAAGGGAAAATTGGACGTGGCACATCCTCACACATTTCAAGATAACACGAAACCTCCTCTCTTTCTGTTATGGGCTGGAGTTTGGCTAAGTTGTTTTGATACAACGGACCAAATCCTAATCCTGATCCTGATCCTGGAATGACGAACAAACAATCGCGAGTCCTCAGCGAAAAAAAAGAAGCAGGATGTGATCTCTGCATCTAGCTAGCCTAGTCGCTAAAAAGCCACTAAAATTTGCCAGACGTTTATGCCACTGATCAAGGAAAGTTTACCTCTGGAAGGAGTTGCAGCAGCAGTTCAAACACACAATGAATGCAGCATCTGTGGTGAAATACAGGATAACATTTGCCCTCACTTCCCATTGAGGCCATTTTCGAACGGCACGTAGGCCTGTCGCACTTGAAAGTCAGTCAGCGTTGCTTCCCCTGTTTTCATGTTTTGTAGGCCTAGAGATGGTGACCGTTAGGCTAGCCTAAAATTTAGTAGTTCGTCAGTTCATTGAGGCAATGGGCCTTCCAATCAGGAGGGATTTCAGAATTCGTTTTTACACTGTCGGAGACTTACGCATTCCTTAATTCATTCATTTACTTTTATCTAGTTTTAACATAAAGACCTCACAAATCTTAAATATAATTAATAGCGAACCCCAAAGAAAACGGAGACAAACGAATCGCAAGACAAAAAAAAAGGGATTTGTCTTGTGATTCGTGTGTCCACGTTTTCTTGGCGGTTCGCTATTAATAACATTTAGATTTTTTTAGATTTCTGCCTGCAGTCGCCTCACTTTGTAACTAGATCTAATAAAGACAACGCTTACATTCATTTTTTCAAATCGGTGCGCAGATCTAATGACTAGCGAAATGTGGTATGGGCCCCAAATCTAAGAATGCATATGAACGTAACAGAAAATGTTAACAAATGCTTTACCGAGCAAAATTTAGTACATCGACATCCAAGGAGAGATTGAATTTCCATCAACTTCCAAGCCTATGCATCGGAAGCTGGTACTTCATATGTCTGAGGCCTGAATGGCCATGATGATAACAACGCCACATGAAATCTTTTCGTCCACTCCCATATCCCGCATACCACCCCAAAGGCCAAGTACGGGAAGCCCTTGGTGGACTACAGGTATAAAGCACTAATCCATAAGAGAGACAGAACCTACAAAAGGTGGGAAAAAGTCTGGCGACTCAGGACACCTTCAAGAACTTAAAGAGCTGAAGCGCAAAGTCCAGCGCCAACTTCGCAGAAAAACTACTGGATCCATACAGCTGGCCTGATCGAGGACAGCACAAAAAAGATGGTGGCAGAGTCTCTAAGGCGTTCTGGGGCTACGTAAAAGCCTAGAGGACAGAATCTTCGAAAGTCTCTCCCCTCAAAGTTCATGGCCGCCTTGTAACAGACGCCCAGGGGCAGGCTGAGATCCTAAATCACCAATTCCAGTTGGCATTCAGCAAGAGGACACCCTGCACTCCTGAAGACTTCGAAGCCAGGACAGGGCTCAGCCTCAACACCGACGGACCAACGTGCAGCACCATCACCATCAGGGAGGAGGGGGTCAAGAAGCTGCTGAGGAACCTGAAGTCCAGGAAGGCTCCCGCCCCCGACGGCATCACCCCCCAAATCCTAAAAGAGCTTGCCAGTGAACCGCGCACCCGCCCTTACGCTGTTGTTCCAGTCCTCCATCAACTCTGGTACTGTTCCATTAGACTGGAAGACCACCCATGTCTCGCCCATCTTCAAGAAAGGCGAACGGTACAGACCAGCAAACTATCACCCCATCTCTCTGACTAGTGTACCTGGAAAGGTGCTGGAGCACATCATTGTCCACAACATTATGGACTTCGCAGCAGAGAGCAACAACATCCTCTGCAGGGAACAGCATGGCTTTAGAAAGCAGCGGTCCTATGTTAGCCAGCTGATAGGCCTTGTGGACGAGATCACCTGTAGCAGAGAGAAGGGCAAGCAGACAGACATGCTAGCCATGGACTTTGCGAAGGCCTTTGACAAGGTGTCCCACTCACTCCTGACTCACAAACTACAGCACTACGGAATCATCGGAAATACCAACAACTGGATCCAGAGCTTCCTAAGCAGTTGTCGCTGACGGTGTCACCTTCATGCCTGTAGAGTCAGGAGTCCCCCAGGGTTCTGTCCTCGGCCCATGCCTCTTCCTGCTTTACATCAATGATCTCCCCAAGGGCCCGACTTCCACCGTACGGCTCTTTGCAGATGACACGACCTGTCACAAGACATCACCAAAGCCGCCAATCAGCACGATCTGCAGAGAGACCGGACAAGCTTGCCGACTGGGAAGAAAAGTGGCTGATGTCCTCCACCCAGACAAGTGTGAGGCCCTACACTTTGGCAAGCGATGGCAGAAGACATACCATCTGAGAGACCGTCCACTGAAGTCTTCCAGCGATGCCAAGTACCTCGGTGTCACCATCTCCACCGATCTGAGCTGGAAGAAAAATACCAACAATGTTGCCATGAAAGACCATCAAAGACCAAGCCTACAAGACCATGGTGTGCCCCCAGCTGGAATACGCGTGCGAAATGTGGGATCCGCACACTGACAACAACATACAGTCCCTCGAGAAGATCCAGAGGAGGGCTGCCTGCTGGGTAGTAAACGCTACCGTCAAACATCGAGCGTGGGAAATATGCTTGACCAGCTGAGATGGACATCCCTGGAAGATCGGCGAAGAAGAACCCGCCTGACGACACTGTACAAGTATCACCATGGTGACATCACGATCGTGACTAACCATGCGCCAAGACTCCTGAAAACTGGATACGCCACTCAGCACTTTCATGAACACCAGTATGCCATGGATTCCAGCTGCAGAAATTATCATAAATACTCCTTCTTCCCCCGCACACCACCAAGGAGTTCAATAAGCTCCCCACCTGAGGCAATTCAATCAGCCTCGGTGGTGGACTTTCAGTCTTACCTCTGATTTTTTACTAACAGAGTTATAAACCTGTGTCACAAACCTGCCAACTCACACTGCCACCATGGAAACGCTTAACAGTTTTAAAAACGCATTATACACTAGGCTTTTCGTCGCTTCTAGACCAATTTCCCTACAGGAAACTAGCTATCACACAAGCAACGGCGCACACTCATGTTAAAAAAGTATATAAGCTCATTATTTCTGTCTGAATATTCAGGCAAACGCTGATAAAGCCTGTAAGATGAAACATTGATTTGATATATGATAATTATGATAAAATATGTCAGTGCCGTTGGTGTCACAGTCAAGGTCACAAGGAAGTAGCTCTTACATTCAATATTTTATGCTAAATTAATACCAGTATAGGGCCCAGATAGGGTGACCAATTTCCGGACCAGCAGTGCAAATATTGGTACATTTGAATACATAACCAATAATTACATTTCCAAAACCCCACACCATTACCCTTTCTCCTCCATACTACCACGTTCCCCACCCTCCTTAACCTTCGCCCCTGTATGAAACGTAATGCTGGTATAAGACAGGGTGGCGTTATCAGTTTTGTCACCGCAGATTAGAGAGCCATTAAAACCTAACTTGATTTTTCACTGAAGAGACCTAAGTTAAGTGACAAGCTCGTTCATTATCGTTGTCCTATTTGTTTGTGTCTTGCCTGGAGAAGACCTAAGAAGTCGAAACGCGTCGTGTTTTGTCTTGTGACTCCTTTGTCCACGTTTCTCTTGGCGGTTTGCTAACATTATTTCAGATTCATTTTTTCACATAATCTTTAGCTTTAGGACCAGTCTTTTATGTGCATATTGTAGAATATCATTAGTTTATTCTTCCATGAAGATTATCGCATATTTTTTCCCCAGCAGCATGGTATTTCATTGCCCTCTAATGCGGGTCTCTTCAACCCCCCCCCCCCCCCCCCCCACACACACACACACACACACACACTCCCCGCCCACTCCCTCAATACAAGAAGCGTGCGTACGTGCATGTGTGTGTGTGTGTGTGTGCACCGTCCACCGACTATTATTATCATTAATAATAGGCCTACGATATCTATCATTATGACTATCATTATGATTTCCGTTATGGATCAAGGTCAGTCTAGTGGCAGACACGATTGAAGACGGTCAGAAATGCTCAATTCTAATCATTAACGCAGGGGTAGCAGAACTGATGAAGGGGGACATATGTGTTGTGTGTGGAGAAGGGGGGGGGGGGGGGGGGGGGGGGGGGGGGGGGGGGGGGGGCGGCGCGCTGGATGCACGAGCACCCTTTTCCGATTTAAAGACGAACATGATTCCATACTGGAACTGAATCGGCATTGAACAATCATTGCACTCTGAGATTAGAGCTTTTAAAAACAAATATATGGGTCATCAGTTTACACTTTAAACGTCCAAGAGAATCACCCGCCTTTACAAAGTAATTGGCTCATTTTAACTAAACATCAAGGTTCCCCCCCCCCCCCCCCCCCTTTTCTTTTCTTTCTTTCTTTTGGTGTCCACAATCATCATGTTGATTATCCTGACACTTTTGTGTGTGTTGTCCATTTTTTATCCCACTATTTGGCAGCCATACTCCAACTTCGGGGAAGGTGTATGCTATGTGTAACGTGTCATCCATACCAATGGCCAAACTGGCCTTTTCTTCCGAAAGTTGGTGATGGGATTTTACGTGAGTGCAAGATGTTGTGCGTGTGTTTACACACGGAACTTCGATTTATAGTCTCATTCGAAGGACTGGCGGGGGGGGGGGGGGGGGGGGGGGGGGGGGGGGGGGGGGGAGTCAGAACCAATATTAACTCCGAGGGAAAAATCCCCCTGTACCGAAATGGCCCGGCGAAGATGCGAACCCGCAACTCCAAGATTACGAGTACGATGCTCTACCGACTGAGCTATTCCGGAGAGGGGCATGAAATGGAACCTTCTCACGGCAATCAGTCTTGGGGCGGATTAAAGCAGGTCGTGCTGAGGGTGCCGGCTATTCTCAACTTATCGGTATCAGCTTGTAAATGACCGTGTGTGTAGGTATGTAAAAACTCACGTCTGCAGACGAAAAAAAAAGCGGGAACTTTGATTTCACTAGGCCTACCCCTTTTAATTCCAAAAACACTGCTTTCCATCGTTTCATCCAGATTTTTTCAGCTTTAGAAATCATGGAAATACTGGAACATGACACAACAGCTTCAGATTTCAACTATCAGTTTCAGCATATTTTTGATGAGAATAAAAGCTCTTGTACGGGAGGGGAGTATGAAAAAAAAAACACCACCACCATTTTCTTTGCCGAAGTATTGGGGAAAAGGGAGGGGAATTTAGCTGTACGGGAGGGAGTGAGGACGGGGTTAAGAGGTAGTGGAAAAGGTCGTCTGTATGCCATAATTATAGAACCCCCCCCCCCCCCCCCCCCTTCTTTTCCCCCTCCCAAACAGGCGTGTCTTGTCACCCTGTTTTCAGGAAGTGGACATCGAGCTGGCCAGTGAGCGATTCCTATATCCTCTCTCTGCTGACTTGTATAGGCCTTTTTTTCTCCTTTTTTACCTGCATAAGAGCAGCGTTCCCTCCTCCTCCCCCCCCCCCCCCCCCCCAAAAAAAAAAAAAAAAAAAAAAAAAAACCCACAGTTTATAGAGGCCAACATGATGATGCAGACGTGACATGGTAGCAGAATTAAAGTCCACACAAAAGGTATTCATGTTACAGAAAATCACACAACAGAAACGCGTGAGAGAGAGAGAGAGAGAGAGAGAGAGAGAGAGAGAGAGAGAGAGAGAGAGAGAGAGAGAGAGAGAGAGACAGACAGACAGACAGACAGACAGACAGACAGACAGACGGAGAAGGGGGAGAAGAAGAGAGAGAGAAGGATGATCTTTGGTCATGTACGATGAAATTCAACGTACTTTCTTCAGTGGTTGAAACGTTACATGCTTAGTCATTTCTCATGCCTGAGAGCAATCCATCAAAATGTTGTTTTATTATTAATTCACCTTTTTCTTTAAACAGAAAATCAGAGGCAATGAACAAAATGAAGAGTGGAGGGATTAGGTGTATTATAAATACATAGGCCTATGTCCAAATAAACTGATGTTGAACATATGTGGGCCATATATGCATAAAGAAGGGGAGGGGGAGCAGGAGGAGCAGGGGGTGGGGATGGGAGGTAGGGGGCGATTGGAAGCTGAAAGTGTAAATCGTGGACGTGACGCCCTTAAAATTTCTATGGAATCTGGGAGCAGCAAGAACACATTCTAAGTCAGTGACGTCGGAAAACATTTCGCACTGGGCAGGCCAGCCTGCACTGACAGGGGCAGTTGAGAGGAAGAGGGTGGGGATGAGGTCAGGGATGGGTGGAAATTCTTCACTTTAAACAAGGGGGTGGGGGTGGGGGAGGCAAAATTCTTTTAAAAAACGGGGAGGGGGGGGGGGGGGGGGGGTCTCATTTTTACAAATTCTCAGAAAGGGTATTCTTTTCCAATTCTTGTATGAAGTAGGGAGAGGGAGACGAGAGAGGGGCGGCAGGGGGGTGGGGTGGATGGGGGGAGGCAAGGTGTACCATAATAATTATGCCGTTCGCATTTTGAGGCTTCAAATATTTGGGGAGCCAAAAGGTACTCTGTTCCCCCCCCCCCCCCCCCCCCCCCCTTTTTTTTGTTGTTGTTGTTTGATAGGTTGAGGGCAGTGCTCCCCCCCCCCCCCCCCGCCTATGTCTCGCTCTTGTCCGCCCCCCCCCCCCCCCCCCCCACACACACACACACACACACACACACACACACACACACACGCATCCTGTACTGACGCCACAGCAATTTTGTGGCTTTTAACAAAAACACACTCCAACTACAACAGATAAAAGAGCAGAAAAATGAGTTCAAAGGCTTCCCACTTTCAAAACTCACGTCCTCAAAGACTTTTTTTCTCTCCTCTTTTTTCTCTCTCCTCTGTGTGTGTGTGTGTGTGTGTGTGTGTGTGCGTGTGCGCGCGCGCGCGCGCGCGCGCACAGGCACGCGTACGCATGTTTGCAGTCAAAGGCAAGGGTAAATGAAATCAGAAAAAAAGTCCTACATTCTCCACAAATGCCAAATAAACACATACGTGTGCCCATTTTTTGGACTTTAATGGCAGCCCTCCTTTCAAAGAGAAGTTTGTTTGGGGGGGGGGGGGGGGGGGGGGGGGGGGGGGGACGATGGTTTGAACTGGGTTCTCCATGAATCAAGTACTGCCAAAAAGATGGTCATGAGAAGCTGAAAACCTTGTTGCAAGAGTGAAGAAACATTACAAGTGACAACAACACACGACTTACGAAAACTGACTGGCCCA
>JADBJO010005901.1:111506-127493 GCA_016801955.1 Conus betulinus
AAAGAAGTAGGGGGTGGGGGTTCGATGCTGGTTTGGGCTCCGAACAGTTACCTCCCTTAGCTTTACAACGTAAATACGTCAGAGGCTGCATGGGGTTGGGGGGGGGGAGGCAGAGGGGGTGGGGTGGGGATGGGGGGAACGAAATTGGGGTCCTGCACGGGTTAACAGGTGGGTGTGTTTGCGGGGTGTTGGCCTGTTAGTCTGGAGTGTGTCAGACGGAATATGAGGGTGGATAGGGAGAGGGGATGGGGATGGAAGGGGGGAGGGGGGTAGGGCCTGGGAATGGGGTGGGGGTGGGAGAGGCGAAAACGTGCGTGCGTGCGTGGGTGCGTGTGTGTGTGTGTGTGTGTGTGTGTGTGTGTGTGTGTGTGTGTGTGTGTGTGTGTGCACGCACACCGTACATGTCACCACCAAAGGAAAATCTAAGACAAATTACGTTTGAAGTAATCAAACTAAAATTTATTTTAAAATCAGACTCTTATTTTGAGATGGTACGTTGAATAAGAACTGTATCTTTGTTTTCATCAAGCTACAAATAAACACCAAAAAAAACATGAAGAAATAAAATGTATAAAGGGAGTAAAGTAAAACAAAAATAAGGGCATAAAATATGCAATAAACGATGACTAAAGAATAGGCAGAAATGCACATTCTTTATATCCTTGCAAAACCTGCACTCATGCTAATGAAATGAAAGTATATACTGAGCTCACAAATGTGAATAATCACACTCTCTCTCTCTCTCTCTCTCTCTCTCTCTCTCTCTGTATGTGTGTGAGCGTGCGCGCGCGCGCGTGTGTGTATGTGTGTGTGTGTGTGTGTGTGTGTGTGTGTGTGTGTGTGTGTGTGTGTGTGTGTGTGTGTGTGATCGAATGCACAGAATCTTTGGTCAAAGGCACACTCTCCGAATACTGAAATTCGAACAGAAAAAGTAAACCTTACGTTTAAAGATGCTGCCCCCTTGTCCCCTCCCTATCTCTCCTCCTTCCCCTACCCCTACCCCTACCCACCTCTCTCCCCCACCCATCCATGCTCAGACCTTTCCTATGATTGTCGTTTCACCAGAAACTGAACGAACGAAAGGTCATAATGAATGTCATTCAATTCAAAGTCAGTTTCAAAGTGAGATGACAGTAGGCGGAAATTGAAACACATTTTAAAAGGAATTTAAAGTAACTCCGCGGTTAACATGGACAAACAAATCACAAGACAAAACAAACGCGTTTTGACCTCGTAGGTCTTCATCAGGCAAGACAAACAACACTCAGGACAAGTATTTCGCTTCACGTCATCTATTTTAGGTGTGCAAATGTGGATCGGTCGTTCTTGGTTTTCGTTATCATGAGTGCTGTTTATTTTTGCCTGGAGATGATCCAGAGGTCGAAACACGTCGTGTTTTGTCTTGTAATTTGTTGTCCATGTTAGCCGCCGAGTTACTTTAATTCCTTTTAAGATTCGTTTTAAAATGTACATGGTATTTGAGAGCAGAACAACTGTACATTGTTTTACATCTGCTTTCTGCAGGCTGATGAAGAGAAAACGAAGTCCATATATGGCGAATCACTTCTATATTGTTACACATCTTTCGTACCGAGTTTTGTACAGCATATCTAGACGGGCGGTTTGACGTCTGTCTTGCAGCGAGGGCCATCGCAGCTCATCAATCATGTCTGATGCGCTGGAGGTATTGCCATAGCGCCTCAAGACGAAGCGTGCTGCTCTGCGCAAGCGTGCTGCTGCGCAAGATAGCCCCCATCTTGTCAATACTCTCCTGTGTGTGGGGATCCCAGACTGTTGCAGCAAATTCCATGATGGGTAGCAAGGGTCATGTACGCTGTCTCTGTGATTCCCGCTGATTTTTAGCTTTCGCCTTAAAAAGCTGAGGGTCTTGTTGGCTTTGGAGCAAACGTTGTTGATCTGTTCATTCCAGTTGAGGTCTTTGGTAAATGTCAGACCAGTGTACTTAACGTTGCTGACAGTCTCTAGTGTGTCTATGTAGCTGGTACTGGGGTTGAGGTAATCCTTTCCTGCTGCGGGTTACAGGCAGTGTGGTGCATTTCCCTGGGTGAAATACCATGTCCCATCTCTTCTCCCACTCTGCAAGCTGGTCCAGATTCCGTTGTAGATGAGCTTGGTCGTCTGGCGATGCAACCACATCATACACAGCTGTGCCGTCCGCAAACAGTCTGGCCTTGGCAGTCAGTAGACCTGGCAGGTCATTGATGCAGACCAGAAACAAGCAGGGGCCAAGTACGCTACCTTGTGGTACTCCAGACTGGACACTGACGAAGTCTGATCGTACACCGCTGACTACCACTGCTTGCCTTCGGTCTCCGAGGAAATTTGAGATCCATGTGAGGAGCGCTTCCTGGATGCTGTAATGGTGTAGCTTGTGGTTACGTGCCGATGTGTCCGATGTAGTCGAGGACATCTCCATTGTATCCCCACCTTTAAAAAAAAACTCAAAAAATTGCTCATCCAACCTTCAATTGCCTATTGATCAGATCAATGATTTTGATATTAAACATACCTTGTATTGGAAAAAAAAATCAGAGAGAGAGAGAGAGAGAGAGACATAGACGTGGACGTTTTTTTTTTTTTTTGTAAAGGCCATGGCCCATTAGAAGGGGGTAAATACATATCAAACCGCGCAAGTCAACTCATTTAACTAGCTTAACACATAGCTTACGGTCTTAACATATCATTTCGCATTCTAAATGCCTTATACAAATACAAAGCGAATTGTTAAATTGTGTTTTCATTCAGTGATGCCATTAATATAATCAGTTTGAAGAAACAAGGTTTTCTTAACTTGGGTGGGACTAGGTGGAACAGCCTGTAGTTCAGAACAAGTGAGAAGAAAATGAATTTCATTTTCATCATTCGTACCAGAGTGGACATGTAAAATTACGATCGTTCAAAGGCCTGTAACGGTTAGAATGTACACATGTATCCGATACACCAAACCTGGATTTTGTGACAATGTATCTGATATGTCTGTTGATCTGCATAGATAAGTACCTTGAAATACAATATGACGGGTTTAGCACTCTGTAAATATCAAATCGGTGACAGTCATCGACATGGGAATTCCATTTTTGCCAGTTACAATCGATTAACCTTTACCGAAAACACACGGATAAACTATGTATGTCATCTACATTCTCCCACACAAAACCAAAACCCAATTCGTACAGTTTCAACCTAACTTTAGAAGCCCAGTTGCTCTTCCCCCTAGCGTCTAGCTGTATTGACATTTTGTACGCTTTATGTGGTAATCTTTCTGGGGGCATTCAGACTATCTCTTTAGTCAGTAACGAATGTATCTAACCACCGAAAGTAAATGAATTGGATATCTGTCAGTCATGTCAATGATGCTTTGGAGATTTTTATTCTCCTGTTAGGCTAGCTGATGACGTTGTATTGATATCAGAAACGATAGCTGGTCTGCAAAATCAGTTAAACAGTTTAGAAAGAGCTACTGAATCTCTCCAGTTGAAGGTAAACATGGCAAAAAGCAACACTATAGTGTTTAGGAAAGGTGGATATCTTGCTGCACGGACAAATGGGATGCATAATGGAATAGCTGTAGCAGTGGTGAATGTTTATAAGTAGCCTACTTTGGGTATACATTTCTCAACCCGTTTAAGTTTCAGATTTGCTTGCAATGATCTTATAAACAGAGCTAAACAATAATGAGTCTCTGACATTGTTTGTATTGTTATTCGATACTCAGATTCAAGCCATGGCACAGTACGGAGTGAGTTATGGGGCCTGGAAGTTGCCTCTTTACAAACTGAAAAGATTCATTGAGAGAGAGAGAGAGAGAGAGAGAGAGAGAGAGAGATTTCTGTTTTATTGTTCAGACATTATGTCCATACAATCAAGTGTGTTTTATATGAATATCAGTCTGAAGCTTTCTTGTGACGTTGTTACACACACATACTTGAAAAAAAAAAAAAAACTCTCTCAGAGAGAGAGAGAGAGAGAGAGAGAGAGAGAGAGAAAAAAGTTTTATTTATTACATTGGTTACTGATCCGTTATTTTTGCGTATTCAAATCTTTCTGCTTAAAACTTGTTGTTACTTTCTTCGTGCATTTCTTCATTCAGTTAGTGATTTGTTCATTCAGACTTTCAATTCTTAAAAATATTTTTTGTTTCTCTTTTAATTTGTGTTTTTCTTTACTTGTTTGTTCGTTTCTTTCTCTCTGTCTGTCTCCTTTCTTTTCTTTCTTTCTTTGTGGCATTCAATGACAATACCAACCGTATACAATCCAATAAACATTCATGCGAGCATATAAAGCCGAATACACAAAGGGCGGGCCAAATGAAAGATCGACTTCAGACTTCATTAGTAATTAACACCAAAAGCACTTAAAGTGAACAGCACAAGACGCACAGGACAAAGCAATTCACAATTGTTACATGGTTGATCGCTAGTTCAGATTTTAGGCATTACCTCCCCCTCCCACCTTGCGCGCGCGCGCGCGCGCACACACACACACACACACACACACTCTCTCTCTCTCTCTTACCATAACTACACCACCACCACTACCAATATCCACCAACCCCCTCCATCTGACGAGAGGCCCAGACAGTGATTCGCGTGTTTCCTGAAAGTGTCGAAGCAACTCCGCGCTTGATCTAAACTCACATCATGTTTATAGATTTCGCATTCTCCACCAATGAATGGCGCCGCGTGTAAACACGTGACTATGCCCGCCATCTCAAACGAACAGCGAATGAGGACTAAATTGATGAACACCGTTGCCGCTAAACCGGAAAGGTGCAGAAGAAATGCTGTAAGACTTGTAGTTCTAAACTGAGTGCTGCTTCTTTGATAATGCCAGCTTCACCTACAAACACTGGGGAGTGACCTAAGCCTTTGGGAAAAAAAAAAACTGGCCGAGGTCATGCTGATGGGATGAAAGAACAGAACTCTGCGTGAATCGCCACAGCAAAGCAGTGCAACCCGAAAGACGATGTGGCCCTCTTGATCTACACCTTGCCTAGATTCGATCAAATACAAGCCTTTTTGGAGGTAAGATTTTAAGAAAAAAAAAGTTTTTGCTTTTTTCGCTGGGTATTTTCATTTCTTTCTCCCCCCCCCCCACCCCCCCCCCCCCCCCCCCCCCCCCCCCCGTTTCTACGATTTCTTTTTCAGCCCCCACCCCCACCTTCTCCTGCCTACCTCTCCCTGACGGGCCCCTTCATGTCAACGCTCCCCAAACTTTCAAATACTAATTCAAGACTTTCAAATACTAATTGTTGTGCTTGCAAATGTCAAGGGAAGCTGGATCAACCTCGAAGCTCTTACCTTGGACACTCGCTCGCCTTCAGACAGGATTTCACTCCATCTTGTTTTGTTTCCATCGAAGATGAGCATAGTTTTCACATTCTCGGAAAGGAGTGTTTTCAGAGAGAGGTTTATTTCTTTTTTGTTTTTTAAATGTGGGGTTTTCTTGAAAAGGAAAAAGTAACATTCCCATAGCCTTCTGGCCGTAAAGGCTTTGACCTGTCAAGAGGTCACCCTGTCTAGGGCCTGGTATGATGGAATGCTAAGCCTATCTTCTCATTCCGACCCCTTTAACCCATCCTGAACAGAATCAGGTGTCCATTGACTGCGGGATGGACAGACGGTTTTTATTGACTGCTGGGTGGACAGAGGGTTTTCATTGACTGCTGGGTGGACAGAGGGTTTTCATTGACTGCTGGGTGGACAGAGGGTTTCATTGACTGCTGGGTGGACAGAGGGTTTTCATTGACTGCTGGGTGGACAGAGGGTTTTCATTGACTGCTGGGTGGACAGAGGGTTTTCATTGACTGCTGGGTGGACAGGGGGTTTTCATTGACTGCTGGGTGGACAGAGGGTTTTCATTGACTGCTGGGTGGACAGAGGGTTTTCATTGCTGCTGGTGGACAGAGGGGTTTTCATTGACTGCTGGGGTGGGACAAGAGAGGGTTTTCATTGACTGGGTGTGGACAGAGGGTTTTTCATTGACTGCTGGGTGGACAGAGGGTTTTCATTGACTGCTGGGTGGACAGAGGGTTTTCATTGACTGCTGGGTGGACAGAGGGTTTTCATTGCTGCTGGGTGGACAGAGGGTTTTCATTGCTGCAGGGTGGACAGAGGGTTTTCATTGACTGCTGGGTGGACAGAGGGTTTTCATTGACTGCTGGGTGGACAGAGGGTTTCATTGACTGCTGGGTGGACAGAGGGTTTTCATTGACTGCTGGGTGGACAGAGGGTTTCGGAGGCATTGACTGCTGGGTGGACAGAGGGTTTTCATTGGCTGGTGGACAGAGGGTTTTCATTGCTGGGTGGCAGAGGGTTTTCATTGGCTGCTGGGTGGACAGAGAGGGTTTTCATTGGCTGCTGGGTGGACAGAGGGGACAGGACATTGACTGCTGGGTGACAGAGGGTTTGCTTGACTGCGGGGGCGCAGTGGGGTTTTCAGGAGGGGTTTTCATTGACTGCTGGGACAGACAGAGGGGTTTTCATTGACTGCTGGGACGGACAGAGGTTTTCATTGACTGCAGGGTGACAGAGGGTTTTCATTGACTGCAGGGTGGGGCAGAGGGGACTTTCATGCTGATCGATGCTGGGTAGACAGAGGGGATTTCCATTGACTGCTGGGTGGACAGGGCGTTTTTCATAATATGCTGGGTGGACAGAGGGTTTTCATTGACTGCTGGTGTGGTCAAGAGGGTTTTCATTGCTGGATGGAACGCAGGGTTTTAATTGGATGGGTGGACAGAGGGTTTTCATTTCCCAACTGCTGGGTGGAAACTCAGAGGGTTTTCATTGACTGTCGGGGCAGACAGAGGGTTTTCATGACTTCTGCTGGGTGGACAGAGGGTTTCCATTGACTGCTGGGTCCGCGACGCTAACCACTTCGCATAGCTGGTGGACAGAGGGTTTTCATTTAGGTTTTTAAGCTGGAAAAACGTGAAACCCCACATGTGGTTTGAACTCGCCACCGTCAGCTCTGCAGGCAAGTGCTTTGACCATTTGGTGATTCGGTTCGGGGGGGGGGGGGGGGGGGGGGCCTAACCAAGTCCATAATATATTTCTATAACATCAACTGCATTTTATGAAAAGTTCTAGTTTAGATGGACTCTCTCTCTCTCTCTCTCTCTCTCTCTCTCTCTCTCTCTCTCTCTCTGCAAAACAGTTTCAAAAAAGATATACCAGCTGTCCAAGATAAAAACATTTCCTAGACTGCCATTCACGCAAAATATTTTTTCACGCTTATATCGAATCCCAAATAAATTATGCATCTACTATTTGGGATTCAGCAAGTAATCATATACTCAAACCTTTGTTTAGTCTTATAGACGTCCCTGAAAATTAGTTTTGTTAAAATCAGTAACATTATCATACTCTGACTATACAGATCTGGATATTTTACCATTAAATTTGAAGCTTAATTCCATAAAGCTTTCTTTCAGTTTATGATTCTTTCGGGTCATGCTCCCCCTTCAGTTAAAGAGAAATTTAGATGAAAAAATCGCTATATTCATGAAATTGTAATACCTGGTCCAAGAATAGATATGCTTAAAACCAGTCTTCACTACTCTGGCGACTTCTTGTGGAACCGCATTCCACCCTCTCTTGATGTTCATGCCAGCATATATAGCTTTAAAAGGGCACATCATACCCAACTAATGACTTAATTTTCCAGTTCATGCTCTTAAACTCTCTCTCTCTCTCTCTCTCTCTCTCTCTCTCTCTTCTCTTCCAACTATTGTTCCAAAGGTGCTTTCTTCCTTTGTTTCAAGTGTAAAGTGTTTTTTGTCTTTTCTTTGCTTACGCGATGGGGTGCTTGTTCAATGATTTTTTGTTTTCTTTTTCCAGAAATGTGTGTTATAATTTCATTGTTGTGATAATGTTTATTGTATATCTTCCAATAACTATTTTGTCATGAACCATATATGATGACCCCTCCCCTCCCTCCCCAACCTGTTTCACTCACAGTTTCTCTCTCTCTACCCCCCCTCTCTCTCTCTCTCTCTCTCTCTCTCTCTCTCTCTCTCTCTCTCTCCTCTCTCTCTCTCTCTCTCTCTCTCTCTCTCTCTCTCTCTCTCTCTCTCTCTCTCTCTCTTCTAGGCAGGCATTGATTGTCTTCTGTTTTTGTGTGTAACCATTTCCTCTTTCTGTTCATAGTGTTTATGTTTATTTACTTCAATTCTATATTAATTTTGCTGATGATGTTATTGTATTTTCTATAGATCTCCCTTTGTTGAGGGCCAGATATAAAAAAAAAGCCATTTCGTGCTTATTCCGCTTTTTTCCCTCATTTAAAAAATTCATTCTCTCTCTCTCTCTCTCTCTCTCTCTCTCTCTCTCTCTCTCTCCCACCCTTTCTCACTATCCCCATGGTCTTTCTCTCTCTCTCTCTCTCTCTCTCTCTCTCTTTGAAATGACCTCTTTTTCTCTGTCATCACACTCCATCTACCCCACCACCCTCTGTCTCTCTCTCTCTCTCCCTCTCTCTCTCTCTCTCTTCACATTGTACCTCCCCCACCACCTCCTCTGTCTCTCTCTCTCTCTCTCTGTCTCTGTGTCTGCCTCTGTCTCTCTGTCTCAGTCTTTGTCAGTGTGTGTGTGTGTGCGCATGCACACATGCGAGCATGTGTGTGTGCCCACACACTCACCGCACTTGGTGTTATTGATGGAAAGAAACAGGGAAAGACTTCTGCCCCCCCCCCCCCCCCCCCCTACCCCCACTCGCTTGCTTTTAAACAAAACTCATGTCTGTACTGGGAGATCTTCTTGTCTAGTCCAAGGGCCACACCACCAAAAAAGGCCTAGAAAATGAACGTGTCAGCTAGGACCCCGCATTGAAATTTTTTGATTGATTTGGAAAGAGGGTCAGTAGTGTGTTACATTTTGACATACTAGAACTTTGAACTCAATCTAGTTTGTGAGAGAATATGCATTTCATTTTAAAAGTGATACTTCCAGTCAAAAAGACAAGTATTTTTTAAACAAGCAAAAACAGAAAAATAGTCATATGACATACTCCAAACCAACTTTCACACACCTCAGGTAATAAAGTGATGGAAGTTCTGACGTACTGGGTTCATAACAGGCACAAAAAAGGCAAAAAAGAAAATAAAAAATAGTTATCAATTTACCTGATTCTGAGAATGAATTATGTCCCATAGCTGCCCTTATGCAATCCTTATGTGCATATATATATTTCCATTGAAATCATCCCACATTCTACACAGTTCAAGTCGAGCATAGCACAAATATTCACTGAATTATGTTCACATTCTATTTTTGTTGTCACTTTAGATGACTGTTCACCAGTGAAAGTATGAATTTTGGCATATATTGCTTGATCACAAACAATACTGACTTTTCAGGTCTAAATGTTCAGCGAAGTCCATGCTTCTGCAGAGGATAGTGTTGACTGTTGACATGTCTGTAGCACTGCCATCAATGACTGGAAGGTATGTTACAGAAGCACAGGCTGGCACTTCCTTCTGAACAGCTGCCTTAAATCCAGTCCAGGGTGGCAAAGGCAGGCTTTCAAGTGACTGGGTGCATAGCTTGAGCACAAAATACGTTTTGTTTTACAGTGGTCATTTTGACATTTTGTTGTGCAGCTCTAGATCTGCAAAGTGAGGATCTGTTCTCCTCTTTTTACAGAAATACACAATGTTAGTCTCAGCACACTCCAGTTTTCTTTTCCTGGAATTGCTCACATTAGAATTATGGGTAGTGGCATTTTTCATAAATGTAGCTGGCAAAGGATGTTGTCCACACTGAATTGCAACCCATTCACACAGTGTGTTGTGTTTTGTCATTCATAGTTTCTTCTTGGAAGTCAGTGTTGTCCCATACCAGTGTTGCATATTGAGACCTGTTCATAGAAGATGGCACTGGATTTCTCATTTCAGCTTCAGCGATAGAAGTCTCAACTCTCTGAAGTGTTGTCTATGAGATATGCCCAAGCCCATTCAGTATGTTAACAAGTCTTCCTGATCCTGTTATGTGTTACCGCCATTCCAAGCATGCATGATCTGCTTTGGTGTGGTGTAATTCTTGTTTGCCAAGGAAATAATGATCTGTGAGATGGATAGTATCATCATCATTAGTGTTGTTACTATTTTGACATCAGTTAGTGCGCACTCAGTAATGTCTTAAAGTTGTATTGGGTACAGTTGTACTGGTTTGCTTTGATTTGAATGTCAAGGACAAACATGTATTAATTAATTAACAAGCAAAAACCAGTATCTAATCTTTGTCAGTTGTCAGACTGACTGGGACCCATCAGAGTAGCGCACTCTCACAAACTCGATGACCATGGTAAAAACGCATTCAGTGGCTACTCAGCACAGCAGCTGACACTAGTGACAGTCTACAGCACACATTGTGTTTATGCCAGTTTGTCTGAAGGTGAAGGGATGGGGAAGAGGGTGGGGAAGTGTAAATGAGAACAAATGATGGACACACTACCTCACTCCTCCAGTCTTTCACACACACGCACACATACATGTGTACACACACACACACACACACACACACACACACACACACACACACACACACATGTACACACACACACACACACACACACACACACACACACACACACACACACACACACACACATATATACACACACACACACACACATATGTACACACACACACACACACACACACACACACACACACACACACACACACACATGTACGTACACACACACACACACACACACACACACACACACACACACACACACACACACACACACACACACATGTCATGGAAGTAATAAAGTGTTCTGGACTTGAAATTGAATGGGATGCCGGAGGGGGTGGGTGAGGTAGGGAGGGAACTGGGGGTGGTGGTGGTAGAGAATGGTAGGGATAGGTTAGAATTGTAAACAGTTTGTGAAATTGGGTATCAAGGACCCCCTCTCTCTCTCTCTCTCTCTCTCTCTCTCTCTCTGATGAATTTGTCAGTTTGCATCAGCAATACCCCTTGTTTACTGAAGTTGTGTCTGATGTCAGCACAGTATTTGTTTGCCCATGACATGTTTGTCATTCACAATGTGATGTGTGACGCCACATCAAAATTTTATTTACTGTCACAACAAAAAAATGCTTTGAATATTACTTGGCAGTTTTTCTGGACACCATGTTCCTGTGGCTGTGTTGCGCTTCCACTTGGTCTTCTTGCATAAAATGCAGATGGGTGGCAAAAACATTGAAACTGTTCCTCTTCCATTTTCTGTCGTTGTGGTCTCACGTTCTTTCTTGGTGAAACAGTACCAGTAGCTTTGCCCTTCTGAAAACCCACCTGTGCTTGTTCCATTCTGCATTTGCCATTGAACCGCATATAACACTGGGGGTGATACCATGCAGTTTCTTCAAGTCGAAACCCAGAAGCTTTTGAGCGATAATCTGTTCTTCTCCATCTAAGACCGCCTACTGGTGACAGGATCGTATAGTTGTAATCCATCGAAAATCAGAAAATTGTTCTAAATAGGTAGAAATTTCACATTCGCACCAATGAACAAGACAGTCGTCTGCATGTTAAGGGAAGTAACTCACGAAGAAAAAAACAGCCGGTAAAAAAGTCATTTTCGGCTTCATTAATTCGCCAACTTTTTTGCGTTCTACTGATTAATTTAGATAGGTTCGGTGTTTCTAGACTATAAAATTTTTATCTTATGTTAACCAAGTACCTTTCGCAAAACAAAAAACAAAAAAAAAAAAAAAAAAATTCAATGCAGTTTTCTAGCTGATGAACTTGAACGATAGCTTGATGTGGCCCTCGGACTAGTAGGGTTTATGTGCAGGATCTTTCTAATTAAAGTGTTCACCCTACACTTTGGAACATTTTGTTTATACACTTTTAAGCACTTCCACATTCACACACACGCACTCTGCCTTGCCAGGTCAGTCCTGGAGCCCCGGCCCCAGTCTTCCTCTCTCTCTCTCTCTCTCTCTCTCTCTCTCTCTCTCTCTCTCTCTCTCACATACACACACACACATCACCCAGTCGTTCTGATAATTAGTTTGCCATAATTTGCATTCATTTTGCGTCAAAATTCATTTTGTGTGAAAAACAAAGCACCCCTGCTGTGCTTTGGTCTATCCACGCTTGTTGGATCTGATTGATTGATGAATCGACAAGTAAACTGAAAGACTAGCCAATTGACCAGCCAACTGATATGATAAGCTACCTACTAGTGTACTACTAACCAATGAAGCAACCAGCCATTTTTAAAACTGTGTGTCAAGTTAATGTTGCAAACACTGACATTTGCTTTCTTTTGCTGTACAGCTGATGATCTTTTATTTTTCCTCTTTTAATGACAATGTACGCAAGTGGGGAGAAGGAGCAGTGAACAGATATTCCCCCTCCCCCATCTCCTTCCTCCAACTTTCTTACCCCCCCCCCCCCCCCACCCCACCCCTCCCTTTCCCAATAGACAGTTGCATTGCTCCAACAGATGAAATAATCAGTTCGTTGCTGAGTTTATTGACCCACTGTCTCTGCAGCCCTACGCTATAGTTAGATAACTTGTGTTTTTTTTTTTGCTTATAACAGAAACCGGAACCAGACCTGAGCGACAGCAAAGGATCAGAGCCTCGACAGGCATCCACCTGGTGGCCCACTGTTCTCCATGACACCTAGAAGTGAACCTTTTCCGTGAGGTGAGCCACAAGCACAGACATGACGGTGGCCAAGCAGCTTGAAGAAGACAACTCTGTGGGGATCTGAAGGAATCTGCTGGCAACAGTATTCATCAAGAAAGCTGGACTCCATGTCTAAAGAGGTGATGGACGACAACAGCATTCATCATCAAGGGTGCTGGACTCCATGTCTAAAGAGGCGATGAATGACAACAGTATTCATCATCAAGGAAGCTGGACTCCATGTCTAAAGAGGCGATGAATGACAACAGTATTCATCATCAAGGAAGCTGGACTCCATGTCTGAAGAGGTGATGGACAACAACAGCATTCATCATCAAGAGAGGTGGACTCCATGTCTAAAGAGGCGATGGATGACAACAGCATTCATCAAGAGAGCTGGACTCCATGGCTGAAGAGGTGATGGATGACGATGACCGAGAACCTTTTTCTTCTCCGCCGCTGTCATCACATACACGATGTCCGCCATCCAGGTCCTGTCCCGTGCGTGCAGAAAAAGACGCGCACTTTCTCATCCACAGGAAGGTAGGCACCCCTCCAAACCTGCAAAGGATAACATTTCCAGTCAGAGAAATATGAATAGATTTCCGTCAGTAGTATACAAATTTGACCATTTTAATTCATGGGCTCTGTCGTCTGTACTCCTGAATTTCCACTGTCTTGCATCTCTCATCTCTCTCTCTCTCTCTCTCTCTCTCTCTCTCTCTCTCTCTCTCTCTCTCTCTGTCTGTCTCTCTCTCTCTCATTCTCTCTCTGTCTCTCTGTCATTCTCTCTCTCTCTCTCTCTCTCTCTCTCTCTCTCTCTCTCTCTCTCTCTCTCTCTCTCTCTCGTGTATACACGTGTGTACACAAGAAGTGAGAGGAGGAACAACACTGTGCAGTAGATGGTGGCTCACTAATGTGTATGTATGCGTGTTGGGGCCAGGAGGGAGAATGAACACGATACGTGGAACAGATCAACCAAACCTTCATTTTGTAAAGGCATCAAAAGACACAGTGCATGAAATAACCTATGCATAGCCTGTGGTAATTACTAATTCAGAGGGCATGGATATAGACCTGACACATCAGCACTAAACACAGTCAGTATGAAACCTGGGCTTATGTCGTGTTGACTTAGAGGTCAAATCTCTTATGTCCCAGCAATGTCTTGAGATTTGGATTGCCTGTATAACGTTCTGGTTAACACCTTCCTCCTGTTTGGGCAGGAGCCCAGGCTACCCATTGACGACCTCCTGGGACATTCCACCACAACAACGGCAGGCACAGTAGACTGAACATGGCAACACCAACAGAGACTTGGGATAGCTCACCAGGAGGCATTTGATCGCCTACATGACATCTAGCCATCATCTCCAGGTTGGTGACCCATGTCTACATGCACGACTGGTTCTAGGCAGCAACAGGATCCAGGACCTCTGGCAGCCTGACCCACACTGTGTCACTGCCATCGCACATGAACAGGTGTATGCTGTCCTGCCAGGTGGCCCAGAGAGCGTCGTCAACCAAAGAGACCTCCTCCTAACCGCCCAATCTCCCAGATGAGGAACCAGAGCCTTTGCCATGGCAACAGCCTGTACCTTTCATGTTGACACCTTGGACACTGACTCCAAAGAAGAGATGATGTTGACACCACATCCACATCCGAGGGCACTGGAACCAAACTGGCGCCTGGTCCCCCTCATCTTCCAGCTGATGTTCTCCCTCTGCCAGCCCCAGTGTCCGCTCCATGGAGGTCACAACGCCTCAAGAATGAGGTAAGGCTTTGGATGAGCAAAAACTGAACATTGTGTACATGCAGGTTACCCTGCTACCCATAGATGGATATCGTGACTCCCGATTATGCATTAAGGCATGATCTTTGTGCCATAATATCATTAATTTTTTCCCATGATTACTTTTTCATATTTGCTTTTACCTACTATTCTATTCTCACTATGATAATTTTGTTCCAAGCCCATGCTGACCATACTCCATAGCTGAAGCTTAGGCTCAGAAGCACAAACAGCGCGCATAACATTCTGGCATGATGCGCAGAGCATAATCGGGTAGGTGTCCACCTCATTTATGCCCCCATAAGTTCAAAATTCCTGTACAGTGCTGAGCCACTTCCCACCCCAGAATTAAACATAATTTGCCATCACAGATGCTGGGTTACACTTGATGGGGGGAGGAAGAGTATGGGTAGAGTTAGAGAAGGGATGGTTATGGAGTAAGATGTGGGTAATAGAGAGAAAGTTGGTATGCACAATATGTAAGGGAATATGATCTATTGATGGAAAGAAGCAGAACAAGTGAATCAGAAAGCAGCTTTCTGTTATGTTATCTTCTATTGTGGGAGTAAAATGTGGACATAGCCAAACAAGCCCTTTGAGAAGTTCAAAGCATGGAACAGGGATTTTGGGTTTTTCACCTCTTTGACACATGCATTGTCCACAAGGCCACGTGAGCACCTCTGACTGACCTCTCCTTTGCTGTGCAGACATTACCAAGACGTGGCTCCAGGAGTTCGATTCCTGCTTCAGCCAGCCAAGGATTTCAGCTCCTCCTCATGCCTTGATGCCTGACTACGCTAGTGTCTGCTGATCCCGTTTCCTGTGTGCACCTCTTCCTCCTCAGGCACATGGGCATCTGTCATCCAACCCCGATAGGGCCCCAAGGACACAGACCCTCTGTGTGTGTGTGTTACTGATTCAACTGAGAACAAATCTCAGAAGAAATCAAGAAATGAAACCACCCTCAGTGCATGTTTCCTTTTGTCGTTTCTTATGTGAAATGGTACCGATCCAGTCAGTGTGACATTTGAATGGATGTCCTATATTTCATCGCTGGCATACCGATTTATGGACTTGGTAGGATATGTCTGTTACTGCATGACATTTTGGGTGTTGTATCACATCCATAACATGTGTGATTGGGCCCTGGGGATGATTTTCTCACTTGAATAAAGTATAGTTTGATATGTGTAAGGGGGCTAAAAATATTGTTCCCACATAACACTTCCCATCTTCCGTCTGCTATTCCATTTCATTGTCTCCCCCGTTTTCAGCCATTCGCCTGGATCAGCACCGGCCCCAATTCCGAATAGAAATCTGAGCGCAGTCCCAGTTCTGCTCCTCCTATGGAAATATGTATTCTTCCATTCTTCCACGGTTCATGAGACACCAATATTGATATTGGGCTTGTTTGTAATCTATCCATATTCCTAGACAATCCACCTTGGACTTCATTCGGACCTAAGCGGGAGTGATCACTTTCCGATTTTTATTTATTTTACGAAACAATTGCAGGAGTCCCCT
>JADBJO010005901.1:130395-148336 GCA_016801955.1 Conus betulinus
GAGAGAAGTTCTTTTCCACCAGTGATTTATCAGTTCTTTTTCGTGAGATTTCAGTGGATCTTATTTTTTCTTTTTGAAAGAGGTAAACTTATTTTATAAATTAAAATGTTTTATTATGTATATAGGTGTTGCTGGAGTTGAACAGGTAATTGTGTTTTTTGTCTTTTTATAAATTTTAAGCGATGTGTTAATACTAGTGTGGGTATTAGTATCTAGAGACAAAGCAGATACGATAGCTGAGGTCCTGATTTGGCTCCTAGTAGTCCGCTGGACCCTATAAACACTAACTAACTAACTAACTCCACCTTGGACTTTAACACCACATACTCGCTCTGATCTTGCTTGTTTGGTAAGGACTCCAGCTGCTATCTGACGTGCACAGCTCTTAGGAAGGAGGGTAGGAACTGGGAGAAAGTAAATGAAACGACCAAAAGTTGTGGTAAAAACCTTGAATATGCGTCATTGCATCAGAAAAAGGGGCAGGAAATTTGCAGAAATAAGATCATGAACATGATGAGAGAAGGATGGTCAGTGAGGTGGTACACAGCAGTAATGGAGAAAGATATCTTCATGGATGGAGGTGGAAAATAGAAACAAGACAGAAGAAGAGAAAAGTGTGCTGAGGAAAGATCACTTGAGACGATCGCTCATGGGGAATATGAGGCCAGAGGTGAAGCTATTGATGAAAATGAGATGGGTCGGAAAGCTGTTGGGAAAGTGAAAAGGACATAACTTGGTGTCCACTCTCCAGTGTCTGTTTACCTATGTAATTTTTATGTTTTATTTGTGGCAGTGACATGCTTTTCATTATCTTTTGCCCCGTTTTCTTTTCTTGTGAAAAATCAGTGAAATGCTAGTTGTTTGTAGCACAGCCTAATTTTATATTCTTAAGATATCAACAGTTTAGCTAAATCACATACATATGCTGTTTGTTTCCTTTTCAGTTTTTTAATTCTTTTCTCATGATCTGATTTTTTTTAACGTGACATTATTTGTTTGTGACATTGACAGACCAGAAAAGGCTTTGTTTTGTGGGCTGGATCATAATGATTACAACTCAAAAAGAAAGAAAGAGAAAAGAGAATGAAAACTTGAAGCCTGTGTGTCATTGGGGGTATAATCAACAAAATTCAAATGAAGGATTCCAACCAGTTTTTTTTTTTTTCTTGTCCTCTTCCTTCATCCCTTGTTTTCCCACTGCTCTTCCATTTTCCTTCCACGCTTTCCACTGTCTACCCGCCCATTCCATTTTCCCTTGCTGACCCTGATCCAACTTGGTCCGGTCCTTTTTTTTTTTTTTTGCCACCACCTGCCCTTCTTGTTCCTTTCCCACCCCTCCCTCCATGTTCTACCTCATTACCATCCACTTCTGTTAATTCCTTTCACATCTCTTATCCCAAATTTGGGCCACTGTAAGCCAGTGTCATAACCTCACTTGCCTTCCCTACTTGCTTGTGCGCACAAGCATATGCACAAAGCATGCACGCACACACGCGCGCACACACACACACACACACACACACACACACACACACATAGACTCTCCCTAAACATGTCCCTTCTCATTTCCAGCATTGTCATGGCTACCTCAACTCATTCCCCATTTCATTTCTCATCCATTCTTTTTTCATAAAAATGGGAACATAAACTGGAATGGCCCCATGCTTGTCATTGCCATTGGTTGTAGACTCGCTTTCCTACCATGCCCACGTCTTCATATCCTGACTGACCACCCCTACCCTGCTGTCACACCTGTGAGACTGTAGACTGTCTTCCCTGCCATGTCCATCTCTTTCTGGTCAAATGACCACCCCTACCCGCTGTCACACCTTGTGAGACTGTAGACTGTCTTCCCTGCCATGTCCATCTCTTTCTGGTCAAATGACCACCACCCTACCTGCGCTGTCACACCTTGTGAGACTGTAGACTGTCTTCCCTGCCATGTCCATCTCTTTCTGGTCAAATGACCACCCCTACCCGCTGTCGCACCTTGTGAGACTGTAGACTGTCTTCCCTGCCATGTCCATCTCTTTCTTTTCTAAATGACCAGCGCTATGTACTATCATACCTTCAGGTCATGGACTCCATTCATTGCTATGTCCATTTCTTTCTATCTTACCTGGCCACCCCTATCCATGGTCATATCTTCGAGGTCATAGGGTCCATTGAGGTCATGTCATGTCCATCTCTTTCTATTCTAAATGACCTCCCCTATCTATTGTCATACCTTTTGAGCTCATAGACTGCCTTCCCTGTCATGTCCATCTCTATTGTAACCGACCACTCCTAGCCACTGTCATACTGTGAGTGTGTGTGTGTGTGTGTGTGTGTGTGTGTGTGTGTGTGTGTGTGATGTTCATGGTGAAAATGCTGATCTTTATTGAGAATGAACTCCAATTCCTGCAGCTCTATTCAAATCCTTTTTATTCCATTTCTTCTTCCAGTTAATCTCCTACTTTATTTTTCTTTCCGTTTCATTTCCATCTGCCTTATTCTGATTAACATGCGTACAGACCCTCCAACCATCTACTCCCTGTCTCATCTCTTTTCCATTCAACTTGTCTCATTCTTGCACTTCTCCCAATGCACACTGTTGTTGTCTCCTCCCTTACCATCTATAACTTCTCTTTTCCTCACTTCTCCAGTTCTCATGGTTGTTTATCTCATTGGCAAGATCTCACTCTTTTCCTGTTCCATGTCCTCCAGAGTTCATCGTTGGCATTTCCTTCTCATTTCAACAGTCAAGTTTTACCATTGTCACTGTCCCTTCTGCAGTTTCCGTCCCCTTCCTCCTCCACACATTATGCAGTCTTCATTGTTAAGTCCCTTCAAGCTTGAGGTGATTGGTTATTTGCAATGTATTGCTGCTTTTCTATTCATTGACGTGTTGAACTAAACGTGTCAATATCCACTGTTCTACCTCTCTCCGGTTTTACCAACCATTCCCACAGCTGTTCCAACACATTCTGCATAAAACCATTTGCATTCCAGTTCCTCTTGTAATCGCTGTTATGCCATTTTCCTGCTTTACATTATTTGCTGCTTCTCATCTTTCACTTATTTTTTGCTGCAGATTTTTTTCAGCGTTCCGTGACCGTCCAGCTATCTCATCCGTGTCTTTAAATTTATCTTCTCCCAAAACTGGCACTTTCCCACAAATGTTTGGTAAACCAAATCGTTCTTTCCCATTTTCTTTTACTTGCAATAGGGTCACTACTTTTTGACAAAACTGTTTTGCTTTGTCCCAATGTCTCATGTTTATTTTTAAGTAGTTCCTTTTCCCAAAATTGCAAAGTTTACTATTCTCACATGATGCAGCACTACTTGGGGTTTTTGTCTTTAGCTCAAGATGGCTTCCTTTGATTTCTATCCCCTTATATTCTGCCTGCTTCTTGATATATTCACATCTTTTTGTTGTCAGTGTTAGGAGCCAAATACCACTAAACACACATTACAGAGTGGAAATTAATGCTTTTTATAATGCATGGGAGCAAACAGACACATGATTTTTCTGCAAATTTATCTTCTCCAGAAGTCACAAACATTACATAAAAATGCACGAAACAGTGTTCCCAAACTATACAGATAGCAGTCCACTTCTTTCATTTGGGAGGAGGAGGGGGTGTGTGTTTATCACCGTTACACCTTTTGTATGCCATATGGAGATGGGACTTAGGTGGTTGGGCGCACCACTCATTTGCCAGCTCCATGGCAGTACCTCCCCTCCCACCTTTCTGCCATAATTTGAATTTGTTCTCCTGGTAACTCGAAGTTTTGCTGAGATTTGCGAACCTTTACCTTTTGGACCCATTTTGAATCTTGAATTCAAAGCTGTCATCGTTTATCTCCTATGCATTATCATCACTCTCAGTGTTTCCACCTCACCTTAAATTAAATCCATTCAGTCTCTTACAATTCCCGATTTCTATAAATTTCCTTCTACATTGTTAATTTCCATTTTTAAGGCCTGCAACTTTTAATTTAAGTCACTTTGAGCTTGAGGTCACTGGTTTTTTGCAAGGTATTGCTGCTTTTCTATCCATTGATGTGTTGAACTAAACGTGTCATTATCCACTGTTCTACCTCTTTCTGATTTTACCAGCCATTCCCACAGCTGTTTCAACACATTCTGCTCAAAACCATTTGCATTCCAGTTCCTCTTGTACTTGTGGTTATGCCACTTTTCTGCTTTACATCCTTTGCTGCTTCTCATCTTTCTCTAATTTTTGCTGCAGGTTTTTTTTTTTCAGCGTTCCAGTCGACCTTCAACTATCCCTTTCATGTCTTTAAATTAATTAATTCTCTCAAAATTGGCACATTCCCACAAATGTTTGGTATACCAAATCATCCGTCCTATTTTCTTTTTACATTTCTTTGACAAAACTGTTTTCCTTTGTCCCAATGTCTCATGTTTATTTTTCTAGTAGTTCCCATTCCCAAAATCACAAAGCTTACTGTTCTCATTTGATGCAGCATGTCCATTTTTTTTTTTTAAACCTCCTTAGCTCAAAACGGTTTTTCATAGATTTCTATTCCCATATATTCTGCCTGCTTCTCGATATATTCACATCTTTTTGTTATCAGTATTAGGAGCAAGATGCCACTAAACACAATACAGAGTGGAAATTATTACTTTATATGATACACAGCAGAAAACAGACCGGTGATTTTGAGCAGATTGATCTTCTCCAGAAGTCACAAACATGACATAAAAATGTGTGAAAACGTGTTCCCAAACTATACAGATAGCAGTCCGCTTCTTTCATTTGGGAGGAGGAGGGGGTGTGTTTATCACTGTTACACCTTTTGTATGCCATATGGAGATGGGACTTAGGTGGTTGGGCGCACCACATATTTGCTAGCTCCATGGCAGTACCTCCCCTCCCAACTTTCTGCCACCATTCCATTTTGTTCTTCTGGAAACTTGAAGTTTTGCTGAGATTTGCGAACCTTTACCCTTTTGGACCCATTTTGAATCTTGAATTCAAAGCTGTCATCGATTATCTCCTATGCATTATCACCACTCTCAGTGTTTCCACCTCAACTTAAATTAAATCCATTCAGTCTCTTACAATCCCTGATTTCTATAACTTTCCTGTTACATGTTAATTTCCATTTTTAAGGCCTGCAACTTTTAATTAAGTCACTTTGAGCTTGAGGTCACTGGTTATTTGCAATGTATTGCTGCTTTTCTATCCATTGATGTGTTGAACTAAACGTGTCATTATCCACTGTTCTACCTCTCTCTGATTTTACCAGCCATTCCCACAGCTGTTTCAACACATTCTGCTCAAAACCATTTGCATTCCAGTTCCTCTTGTACTTGTGGTTATGCCACTTTTCTGCTTTACATCCTTTGCTGCTTTTCATCTTTCATTAATTTTCGGTGCAGGGTTTTTTTTTCAGCGTTCCAGTCGACCTTCAACTATCCATTTCATGTCTTTAATCTTCTCTCAAAATTGGCACATTCCCACAAATGTTTGGTATACCAAATCATTCATTCCCATTTTCTTTTACTTGCAGTCAGTTTGCTACTATTCCTTTGACAAAACTGTTTTCCTTTGTCCCAGTGTCTCATGTTTATTTTTCTCTAGTAGTTCCCATTCCCAAAATCACAAAAGCTTACTGTTCTCATTTGACGCAGCACTACCGTTTTTTTTTTTTTTAATCTCCTTAGCTCAAGATGGTTTCCTTAGTTTTCTATCCCCATATATTCTGCCTGCTTCTGGATATATTCACACCTTTTTTGTATCAGTGTTAGGAGCCAAAATGCCACTAAACACACAATACAAAGTGGAAAATATTGCTTTATATGATACACAGCAGAAAACAGACAGGTGATTTTTGAGCAGATTGATCTTCTCCAGAAGTCACAAACATGACATAAAAATGTGTGAAACGGTGTTCCCAAACTATACAGATAGCAGTCCGCTTCTTTCATTTGGGAGGAGGAGGGGGTGTGTTTATCACCGTTACACCTTTTGTATGCCATATGGAGATGGGACTTAGGTGGTTGGGCGCACCACTTATTTGCCAGCTCCATGGCAGTACCTCCCCTCCCACCTTTCTGCTGCCGTTCCATTTTGTTCTTCTGGAAACTCGAAGATTTGCCTAATTTGCGAACCTTTACCTTTTGGAACCATTTTGAATCTTGAATTCAAAGCTGTCGCCGTTGATCTCTATGCATTATCAACACTCCCAGTGTTTCCACCTCAAATTAAATCCATTCAGTCTCTTACAATTCCTGATTTCTATAACTTTCCTTTTACATTGTTAACTTCCATTTAAAGGCCTGTAACTTTTAATTGTTAAGTCCCTTTGAGCTTGAGGTCACCGGTTATTTGCAATGTATTGCTGCTTTTCTGGCCATTGATGCGTTGAACTAAACAAGTGTCAATATCCCTCTGTTCTACCTCTCTCTGGTTTTACCAGCCATTTCCACAGCTGTTCCAACACATTCTGCTCAAAACCATTTGCATTCCAGTTCCTCTTGTACTTGTGGTTATGCCACTTTTCTGCTTTACATCCTTTGCTGCTTTTCATCTTTCACTAATTTTTCGCTGCAGGTTTTTTTTTTTTTTTTTCAGCATTCCAGTCGACCTTCAACTATCCATTTCATGTCTTTAAATTTATCTTCTCTCAAAATTGGCACTTTCCCACAAATGTTCGGTATACCAAATCATTTGTTCCCATTTTCTTTTACTTGCAATCGGTTTGCTACTTCTCCTTTGACAAAACTGTTTTCCCTTTATCCCAATGTCTCATGTTTATTTTTCTAGTAGTCCCCATTCCCCAAATCACAAAGCTTTACTGTTCTCATTTGACGCAGCACACGACCATTTTTTTTTTTTTTTTAACCCCCTTAGCTCAAGATGGCTACCTTAGATTTCTATGCCCATGTATTCTGCCTGCTGCTTGATATATTCACATCTTTTTGTTATCAGTGTTAGGAATATAAATACCATTAAACACACTTTACAGTGTGGAAAGTAATGCTTTATATAATACATTGGAGTAAACAGACACATGGTTTTTCAGCAAATTTATCTTGAGCAGATTGATCTTCTCCAGAAGTCACAAACATGACATAAAAATGTGTGAAACGGTGTTCCCAAACTATACAGATAGCAGTCCGCTTCTTTCATTTGGAGGAGGAGGGGGTGTGTTTATCACCGTTACACCTTTTGTATGCCATATGGAGATGGGACTTAGGTGGTTGGGCGCACCACTTATTTGCCAGCTCCATGGCAGTACCTCCCCTCCCACCTGTCTGCCGCCGTTCCATTTTGTTCTTCTGGAAACTCAAAAGTTTTGCTGAGATTTGCGAACCTTTACCTTTTGGACCCATTTTGAATCTTGAATTCAAAGCTGTCACTGTTCATCTCCTATGTAATTTTTAGCTAGCAATGAGGAGGAGGATGGGTGTACCACTTCTTATTCCCAGCTCACTGCAATATCAGCTCTGCATCCACATTAGCTCCTGCCTGAAACAAACACTTTTCACCGCATTTTGTTCCCTGGCCACCCAAACTGTAAATGTAAACTGAATGGTGTCTAATTTCCTGTTTATGTCTGGTCTTTTCCAACCACCATCTTTTAATTTTACTACTTGTTTACAGACATGCAAGACATCCTGTGTTCTTAAGTTTCATCCTTCCCTTTTCTCTTCCAAATCTCAGGTGTTCATAACTTTCTCGTGAGCTCTTCATTCCATTCTTTCCCACTGACTTGGTGCCTTATCACCACTCCCCATGTTTCTACCTCAACTTGAATTAAATCCATTCAGTCTCTCACACTTTCCTATTTCTATTATTTTCTTTTTGCATTGTTAACTTCCCGTTTTTAACGCCTGCAACTTTTCTTTCATTCTGTTTGACTTGTACTCAAAACCAGACCTCACTCTTTGCTGGCTCCTAATCTTCATAAACTTGCCTTCTGTCGCATTGCCTTTCCATACCAACTTCGACATTTTGCCACTCTCATGACTGTTCCCACTACCCACCAACCTCAGGTTCTTTCAAATTCATATGATCCTGTTACATTTGCATCTACTCCAGTTGCTGTTCTTCTCTGTCTGTCCCGTTTTCTTCCTGCCCCCTATAATGTATTGTCTTGAGTCATTCTTTACTGCCTTCCTAACCTGTCTCCTCTTCCCATTCCATTCCCCCCAGCGTTCCAGCTCTCAGTATCCACCCTGTTCAGATTCCACCTTTCATTCCCACACCTGTCCACCCTGTGATCAATGCTGTACAGGACCATCCATATTTCATTTCCGCTTTCAGTCTTTGTTAAGCTGCTTTCCAATCATTTTTCATGGCATCCTCTCAAGCCAGTTCATTCCATTCCTTTCTCTCATTCATACTTCTTCACCTGACTTCAAGTTACTCCTTTCCATTTCTTTTCGACCAATCCAGCCCCATTTTCCTGCGTCCTTGCTGTCACAATTTTACTTTCAGATCACACCACCCTTCTCTCACTCTCTCTCTCTCTCTCTCTCTCCTTCTATAGACAAAAGATCAAAATCCCAAAAGCGAAAAAAAACTGGGAGTATTTGTTGGGGAGGATTTCTCACCAACTGTCTGTGAAGTAAGACGGGAGTTGAATTCGTTTCTAAGGGAGGCAAGAAGCAAGGCAAACAAGTACATATGATCTACGATCATTTGCTTGTTAATGGCAAGAAGTTTGCTCTGGATGCTAACGACTCTCTGAGAGAAGTTAGATATGGCGTGTTGGCCGGCCCAATGGACAGAATGATCTCATGTAGGGGAAAGTTTTGGGGGGAGCACAGAGGTTTTGCTGACATCTGAGCCTCCCCTCTTTTGCTCATGCACTCACTCTGTGGCGACGAGCAGGACATGTGGAAATCAGGCTCTCACTATCCCAGTGGAGAATTCCCAAGTTATTAGTTCAGATTCCTGTTCACGTGTTTTGGTTTCTCGTGTCTCGTTTGGTGTCGTGGAGAGGTTGGGAGGGGGCCTTGTCTTGGATGACGATGTGCAAAAACTCTGTTTCTTCTGAAGACAATACTCTGGAGCCAGTTTCATATTCTACTTTACCTTCCGTATATATCCTTAAAACTTTATCCTTTCCGTCTTGCAATGTAAATGTAATTGGTTCAACACTCAAAATTAATGTTTTTTTGACTTTTGTTGTATGTTTCTTTTGATTTTGTTTGTCTGGTGGAGATTTTTGAGAAAGTATGGAATTCTGGTTCATTCGCTGAATTTGAATTGAATTGTAAACCCTCTGTAAAATTTACTAGTCCAGGGAGATATTCAGGGGGCATAATTTGCTTAATGAAAATGGAGTTTTGTCCATTCGTACATCATTTGGATGTTTAATATGAAAATATGTGTGCTTTTGTTTTTGATAAACAATTATTTGGGTGTTCTTATGACGTTCTATACCTATGTGTGTACATACCACCAGAAAGTTCTCTGTTCTATAATTATTTTGGTTACGATCAGGGAACTGCAATACTTGAAGATTGTCTGAATGATTTATTATTAACATTGGATGAAGTTTATGTAATGATCTGTGGTGATCTGAACAGCCTATTTCAACTGTTTCTCCACCTCAGCCAGTTAATGTTGATACACCTCATTTTCGAGACAGCGCTGTATATTTTAAGCGTCATTCTCAAGATACACATTTAAACACTTACAGTAAATTGTTGTTTAATATGTGCACTGCCCTTGATTTAGTAGTTCTTAATGGTTCATGTAATGGCGACCAGGAAGGTCGCTACACATATCGGAGAAAATGGATGTAGCATGAATGACTATTTCATTTTGTCCAATGCTCTTTATGATATATGTGATTCATGTGATGCATGTGTTATTGACTGCATTGAATCCGACCACTGTCCTCTTGATGTTTTTCTTTCTGTTCCGAATATGCGTGGTAGAAATGATAATAAGGATATTCAAATCATTGAAAAATTTGTGTGGAATGAACACCACAGTCAGTTTTTTATGAAAAACTCGGTGAAGCTGAAACTCTGAGTAGACTGAACAATGCCTTAGAGCTAATTAATGTAAATATTGATGAACCATGAGTGTGTTTATGATTGTATACGAACATGTGCTACATACATGAAAAGAATTATAAAGGTGGACCCGACTAAACATAAAAAAGGGATGGTTTGGCATCAAATGTAATCTTAACAAGAGAAAAGTGCATAAATTGTTAAGAATATTTTGTAGAACTCTGGACAAGAAAGATAAAAAATGTGTATTTAAGGGCTAAAAGCGAACACAAAAATTTGTTGGTTAAAAAGGAAAGAGAATTTGATAGCAGCATGTTAGAAAAACTCACAGCTTCTGTTCATAATCAAAAGGCTTTCTGGGACTGCATGAAAAAAAATTTTGCTGAAATGAAAACAATCAGAAAATAACATTCCATTAGATGAATGGTTCCAACATTTTGGGTCCTTACTAAACAAAGATTTGTCAATAATTATAATTATGATTTGCCAAATGTGGAAAATGAGTCCATGGACCGTCCTATTTCAAGAGATGAAGTTTTGATAGCACTTAAAAAATTAAAGTCTGGTAAAGCTGCACATCCTGACGGAATTATTTGGGAGTTTTTAAAGCTCCGTGCAAACAGATCATAGTCTTTTTTGTCATTTCTTCAATGCGTTGCTCAATTAAGGGTATTTTTCCCCTAGTCTTGGTGCGAATCTGTAACTTCCATTGTATAAAAAAGATAATGTGAACAATGTAAACTACTATTGAGGCATCTCATGTCTAATATTAGTAGCAAAGTATTTAGTACCATTATCAACTCAAGACTTCAGGAATATCTAGAAGAAAATAACCGGTGAACATCAAGCTGGATTTAAACGTGGGTACTCGACTGTTGACCATATGTTTACCCTTCTTGCCCTGATTCTGAAGCAGTTTTCTTTTAATCACAAGTTGCACTACATAGCATTTATTGATTTTGGAAAGGCATTTGACTCATCAGTTGAAGTGTGTTCATAGCATGTATCAAGCAATCAAAACAAGGATAAGAAGCAGCAATAAAGTAACTAACTATATAATGTGCACCAAAGGTGCTGGGTGGGTGCGTGGGATGGTATTATTCAACTGAATTACCCAGAAAAATTAACCATGTCCTGCAATACTAATAATGTCCATTCTCAACTGTCAGTACCCTTTCTTTCTGTAACTGATGTTTACTAGTCCTCATCTCATTTGAAGGAGACAAAGTTGTAGATTTGATGGTAATATTCCAAACTATCAGCTCCAACACAGTTCAGAGTTGCAAAAGTTGTTCCCATGTACAAATCTGGTAACCATTCCCAACACCCAATTATACAGACCAATTTCTATCTTACAAGTATTAGAAAACACATTGACACAATTATGATTATCTTAAGTTGCATAATCTATTAAGTGAGAGTCGGTCTGGTTTTAAAAAGGATCATTCATGTCATACAGTCCCTAAAAAAAAAAAAACTTAGTAGGGTTACTGACATATAAAAATCAATGAAAGTATATTCTATGGCGCATTGTTTGTTGATTTTGTGAAGGATTTTCATGTGAACGATTATCATTTGAAAAGAAAATGCTTTTGGGGTGCTGTTGGATTCCCTTTTGAAACCTTGGTTGTGAGAATACCTACAGAATTGTAGACTGTGGTATATCTCTCTCTTTGATGATGCCAAGGGAGCACAGACACATTCAGCCGTGCCTTCCTGACAAGTCCGATCCTGCAGATGGAAGGCCTGGGAGCAGGCAGTATGAATAGTTCTGTCGTTAGGATGGGTTACTATAGTCCCCATAGGCTGCTAATGAAGGATTTTATATTTACAATATATTTTCCTGACTTTTCATTTTCAATCTCTTTATTCTCCACACACACACACCCCCCCCCCCCCCCCCCCCTTGCTCTTATGTCTTAGATTGAAGAAATAGGGGGAGATAAGCATTCATATCTGCAGTGGTAGATAATTCTGCATAACTAACAGCATGTGTTTGAGTGGGGAATAATAAATGCTTCTCAAAATGAGCCTTCAGCAAGCTTATAGTCTCCAAGGGGAGACAATCTCCAATGGGGAAAACTCACTACCATATAACTCCTGGTATTTCGAAACCCGATTGTTTCTCCTCAGTGACTGCAGAAAATGGTAGCTCGACTCCTCTGCCTTTCGGTTTTGAGAAGAATGCTATCCCAGAAAAAGGCTGGTGTGCAATACCGTAGTATGTTTGTTATAGAAAATTGCTTAAATATTTTGCACACTTTCACTAGCTAAATAGCTGTGCAAAATGATTAATTTTTTTTTTAAAGTTATTTATCTATTTGTTAATGTTTTTTGTTTTTACTTTATGCTTTACCATTATCTTTTTTGTGTACTATTAATGCATATTTGAATCTCTCTCTCTCTCCATCCATCCTCAGAAACAACAGTATCTTCTATTCCCAACTGCCTTCAAAACCTTGCATCATCAGCAACAACGTTGCATATGAATATATACTGGTGCACTTGAACTTGATTGCCTGATAAATCGCTGTTCATTCCTCCTAAGGCTGTGTGATGCTATTTTGGTTATGCTTCATGTATCTTCCTACCGTATTGGAATTATAAGACATAGCTGTGTGTAACGGCTGCTTTTATTGTGTATGTATATTTTGATACTAATATGAATCATAACTGTTCTTATTACACATTGGTTCTCCATTGTGTAATAGTGATCTGTTTTAGTATTCTTAGTTCCTAAAGGAACAAGGGCCAGATGAAAAAAAAAGTGTTTGCTTGTTACTCTTTGGAATAAATATTATCAAAGTGAGTATCAAGTAGTAGCAGCAGGGTTTTTTTTTTTCCAGTTAGGGTTGATGCGAATACTTCGTGAATGTAGTTTCCAAGGTGAAAGCAATTTTCCCCATGGTTTGCTGAAAGCTGAATTCTGTGTACATGTGGATATCCAACGCTCGGAGTATATTATAACCTTGTCTACATGGTACATAGAAGATTGCATACACACATGTACATAGGGCACTAGATACACATATTCACTAAGCATTACTTGCATGCATTCACCCCAAGTCCGTGTACTGATCCATGTATGTGTGCATGGGCAAAATGCTCTGTGTACATTGCACATGTGCGTACACACACACACACATGTACTTCAAGTGTTACAAAGACACAGATTAGATACATGTTGCTTTCTGCCTTTATAGACCCTTCTCTTGTCTTGTCTTTTGTGTGGAAACTTGCATAATTGTTTTCTTATGGTTCCTCTTTCTTGTATTTTTGTTCTTATAGCAGTTTGACACACCAGGCAATCAAGGAATAAAACGTTTAGTGGACACTAACCATTCAGAAATGTTTTTTTTGTGGCACTGAAATGTTTCTATTTTTTACTTGCGAAAGTTTGATCAGCCTTGTCAGCACGAAGTGTCGCAAGCACAAGATGTAACAATGGCGCTATTCTGTACATGTATTGAGTGAGCAAGTGAGTGATGGTTGGTGAGAGAGAGACAGTGAAGGCAAGAGAGACAGACAGACAGATCGAGAGGCAGAGACAAGACAGAGAGGTTCATTCATTCATTCATTCGACATCTATGATTGATAGGAAATAACTCTGTCAATCTGTTGCAAAATGCATATGCATGTGCAAGAATAATTGTCTGGCTATAACCTGTGCTAATCCACCTGGCTACATAAGCTGCTGGTCCAGTGAAATTCATCACTGTTTGACCATGCTCCCCCCTGAAGAAAACTATACTTTGTGCACTTGCGACACTTTGCACTGCAACAAACATGAAACAAAACAAAAGCCTGGAGAGGAAAAAAAAGTTGCTGAGAAACTAAAAACTACACTGTTTAAGTGTAGGGGACAATCTTTGAGCCTACAATGCTTAAGGATCCATTCAAGGATGCAAGGGAGATCAAAAGATATGGAACAGTCTGAGTGTTTTACACACACACACACACACACACCCTTTGCACTTCCCACCCGTCAGTTGGATGCTTCACCACCCGGGTGCTTTGCGTTTTGCACGAGGTAGAAAATGTGTGATCTGCCAAGAACACCTACTAGAAAGAGCCAACTTCAAAAGTACAGTAACAGGAGAATGTTTCCCATCCGACACCACATGGACTGTTTAACCAGCAACATCATCTATTTACTGTTTTGCAGCAAGTGGCCACATTGCCAGTATGTTGGGGAAACTAAAAATTCATTAAAAACTTGTTTTTACCAACACACAGATCAAATATCAAAAAGAACACTGGAACTCTAGTAACCAGACATTTCCATCAGACTGATTGCTCCCTTCATGATCTCGGGAGTATAGATATAGGAAAGTTTTTTTTTTTCAGAGAACAATGATTACAGCCTTCAACATGAATCTTTCTGGTTTAACAAATTATGTACTGTTTACCCAGAGGGTCTCAACATGGTCACCTAGACTCTTCCCCATGCCCTCCCTTCTCCCCAGCCTCCCCTTCCAACAGCACCCCACCTTTCATCTCCCTTTGCCTGTACTCCCTCCCTATCTTCACTATTTACCCTCGCTGCCACACCCTCATTCAAGCCTTCTCTTAGACCTTCCCCTCCCAGGCTCTTGACCTTCTTCCTCCCTACCAGTTTCTCCTATATGCACCCCCCCCCCCCCCCCCCCCCCCCCCCCCCCCCCCCCCCCCCCCCCCCCCCCTTTTTTTTTTTGCATTGTGTTACGAGATTTCTCCTTTCCAATCCTTCCCTTACACACAGGATTGCTCGCGCACGATTGCACACACGCACAATTGCACACACAAAATTTCCCCTCCCCCTCCAAATTCTTGATAATTCCATTCCTGCCTCCAGTCCTTCCCCTACCTACATGCTTTTACCCTATTCCCCTCTTCCTACTCTGCTCCTCCATCTCTTCAGAAGCAGGCATGAATATGTGGTCAGTCTATCTTAAATTAGTACTCTAGTTGTGATTTACTTTATGAATATATTACCTTACTCACTTGTACACATAGTTCGATATTTACAAGAACTACACATAGGCGAGATGAATTGAAGGGAGAAGGGGAGGGGGGAAATACCGGTTTTCAGTAACATATCGCAGGTTCATGTGTTTATGAACATTTCGAACTAATTCATCTGGCCTGTGTGTAGTTCTTGTAAATATCATACTGTAATGTATTCCCCCCCCCCCCCCCCCCCCCCCCCCCTCCATTTGTGTGTACATGCGTGTGTGTTTCTTGTGTGAACGTTGGGGGAGTGGGGAGGTGGGTTTGGTTATGGAGTCTATCTGTGTGTGGCCTGTGCCAGCCAGCCGTAATTCACTGAATGATAATCAAGACAGGTAGAGTTAAGAATTGATTGATTTTTCCAGTAGTACCTAAATAAGTAAGTCCCTGAGCCGAAATGCATGTTGTTGTTGCTTTCTTTTCTGGATGTGTTTTTTTTTTTTTCCATGGGCCGAGTTATTTTGTGATACGACTTTGTTCCTTGCTGGACTTTGACAGACAGCCCCAGGAAAGGCGCTGTGGGTCAGCTGGGCTACAATGATCAGAACTTGACCATGTGCACTGCTCTGTGTATGGCTCCATGTATAGAACTTGACCATGTGCACTGCTCCGTGTATGGCTCCATGTATGGAACTTGACCATGTGCACTGCTCTGTGCATGCCTCCATGTATGGAACTTGACCATGTGCACTGCTCTGTGCATGCCTCCATGTATGGAACTTGACCATGTGCACTGCTCTGTGCATGCCTCCATGTATGGAACTGCTGACCATGTGCACTGCTGCTCTGTGCATGCCTCCATGTATGGAACTTGACCATGTGCACTGCTCTGTGCATGCCTCCATGTATGGAACTTGACCTCTGCACTGCTCTGTGCATGCCTCCATGTATGGAACTTGACCTCTGCACTGCTCTGTGCATGTCTCCATGTATAGAACTTGACCTCTGCACTGCTCTGTGTATGTCTCCATGTATAGAACTTGACCACATGCACTGCTCTGTGTGTATGTCTCCATGTATAGAACTTGACCACGTGCACTGCTCTGTGTATGTCTCCATGTATAGAAACAAGCTGAGAGTACAACACACTACAACACAAACATTGCATGGAGAAAGGGACCCCCCCCCCCTCCCTCCCTTTTTTTCATTCATCTTTTACATGCATGTATATTGATCTATTTCTTTTACATACGCCTACATTTGTGTTTTCCAATGCAAAGTAATTGGGTCTTGTTGGTTTGTACTGGCTTCTTGCACTGTGTGGACAATCTGAAAATGAGTCAAGTTTTGTGCATGCCTATATGATGCTGTCCAAACAAGCAGTTTATGGTGGATACCACACAGTAATCCACTGAAAGACATATAGGGAGTCAAAGACGAAACACTGAATCTTAATGCTCCAAAACGTTCACAATGAATCTTAGGGAAACTGTACCTGTCTGGTGTTCATTTCTTCCAGAACAAGTATTGGTCAGGGCTTGTTTCAAAGTGAAGATTCGGGTTTTTAAGCAGAATTGTGTAAAAAGATGAAATTTTGGTCCTTTAAAAAGCGATCAAAGGTGTTTCATACACTTCATTCTCAGATAACAAAGTGTACAAGACCCCGTTTGGCTTTCTTACACAATGTACAGTCAAGGAAGGGGTTACCTTAAAGTTGCACACCATTTCATAGCACTTTAAACCGCTGTTGCCCAGATAATTTCATTTCTCTCAGTCCTTTGTACTGATTAAATTCTGTTGATTGGATAACAGATACCTTTAGTTAAGAAGAAAGACAACAGGTATGGACTGGGTGGGAAATGGAATTAGCCTCTTCTTTAGGCTGACCTCTTTGATTTGATTTTCGATTTCATGGCATCATCCATGTTGTGCCACTAAAATGAAAAAAATGTCAACATTGTCCTTATATCATTTTTCCAGCATCTGTTTGCTGGAACCATAATCTTAACTTTTTTTCCCCTTGGTTAATTAGCGAAGTTTCATTGATTTCAAGCCTATGGACAATTTCAACATTATTCAAATGTTTGTGGCACCATATTGATGAATTCAAAAGAGTGGAGGACAGCAGGGAAAGTATGGGGATGAGGTTCACATTACGTTGAAAAAAAGGAATGGTCAATACAGGGCTTTCATAAATGCAACCTATAAATAAACATCATGAAATAGTGTCAATTCATTACAAAAAAAAAGGGAAAAAAGTGCATCATGTTTGCTTCATAAAAAATAGATAAATAGCTAAATTCAGAAGCATATTTTCAGTCTTGGCAATAATTTGAGAATTAGCCTGAAATTACTCAATTCAGTATATTTAGATCAAGCCATATCAGATGCACCAAATCTATATGTAAATCTGTATTAAATTAAAGACTTTAAATCGAGCAGATCTATTACTATTTCATGGATGGTCCATGCCCACGCCTGTTTACTTGTACAATTTAATGCAAATACAATAGTGCTTGATATGAAGCAGAACTTGTCAAATTGGGGGGGGGGGGGGGGGGGGGGGGGGGGGGGGGGGATCAGTGTTTGGCCCATTGTGAATCAGGTTTGATTCGGAACCTCATCAGCCCCATGCAGTTGTCATGTCAGCCACATTGCACATTGCAAAATACAACTGTAGGCATTCAGGGAGAGACAGAGAGCTATTTCTCACTGCACACAGCTGTGCAAACAAATTTTCCAATAATCTCAGAGTCACTACTGGGAAGGATAACATGTTTATCTGTACAGTGTTTTCAGAACTGGTGATTTTCACCCATGTTGAATTCATGGGCAATTTCGCTGATTACAGTCTTAGTCTCTCTCTCATCACGGTGGGACTTGGAAACATTTTGAAATTAAATATATGAACAATTTAAATGTACTTGACTGTATAACAATGAATAACAAAAAAAAAAAAAGAAAAAAAAAGATGTAAAGGTGCTTGAATGCAAAACCTTACAGGTAAGAACAGTTTTCTTCTCG
>JADBJO010005902.1:0-5000 GCA_016801955.1 Conus betulinus
TACAAGCTGAAAAGTAAGCTGGGGCAACGGTTCAGGGATAGCTGTAGTACAGCGTGGGGTGGACGTGGGTGGCAGTCACATCATAATGGTGGTGGGTGGCGGCTGGTGGTGCGTGGGGGGGAGGCTCGGGTGGTGGAGGGCCGGTGGCGTGCGGGTGTTGGGGGTGCGGGGCGGATGGCTGGTTCTGGTGGCTTGGCACGAAACGAAGGAGAGGCCCGCGGTGAGCAGCTCGAGGGGACCATGGAGCCTTGTTGGTGTTGTCTTTGCTGGGGTGGACTGAGATTTTAGAGAGGATAGTGCCCTCAGTGTAGTCTTTGCGAAGGAGATAGAGGAGTGGTACCTGTAAGGAGTAAAGCGGAGGTAGGCTAAAGTTCTGAGATAAAAGGAGGGCTGTCCTCTGCACTCCGCCAGACTCGGCCACTTTACATACGTCGGCCCGTTGGTTCAGGCCCGGAAGCAGCCAGTCCAGGAGCAGCCCAGCGAACCAGATTTTAAGCCCTGGGCCACAATGGATTTTTTTTTTTTTTTAAATCGAAATGATCTCGTTTTAAAAGGGGCTGGTAAGGTCTAGTTACTCCCCCCCAGCGTTCTGAACCATGTCTTCACTGAGCAGAGTATGGCGAAGGCTGTGACGCTGATTCTGTTATTCAGGTGTTTTTGGTAAAGGTATGTTGGTTTTTTGCCTTTGGTTTGGCTATGTTTTACTAGCATGAGGGCAGATAAGATAAAGTGCTAGTTAGTGAAACCAACACTGGTGGATGGAAGTGTTCTTACATTTTTATTGTACAAACTCCATTTTTTCTTATTAACTGGAAATGTCATATACCAAATATCCACCGTCAGGTATTTTAAGTAATTCTGAAACTAAGCAGAGGGCTGGCACTCAATGAGAATGAAAATCAAAAACAGTCATTCATATTATCACAGATTTTATGGTGTTAGTAATCAACAAATCTATCCCAGAAAACATAGATTACAGACCTTGCTGTGTCTTTGTAATGTGATTTGTGGATAAAGTTTAACGTGCGCCCTGGGGTTCCTTGTGTGTTCAACACTAGACAAACTGGACTTGTAAACGTCGCCCTTGTTGGCTGGCGAGAAGAATAGGGTTAAGTCACAGTGTGACCAAACACGCGTGGCGGCCTGTGCAACTGATTAAGATACTGTCAGTGAAGGTAGTTTGATTATTCCCTCTGTGTGTCTGGATTGCTACCTGTTTACAACGAGTGTTTTACCTGTTTGTTCGATTGTTTCATTATATGGGTGTGCCACTGAAGGGGTGCGTGGTTACTTGGCTGAGCAATTAGGCCAGTTAATTACGTGAATGCTGTTCGATTGTTCAGAATCCCTGCGTTAATTTGGCTATTTCATTCATCATGATTAAGCCCCACTGGTCAGTCTGTTTGTTTATTTTCGTTGTCACACTCGTTTTATCTGTTATTATTGTTTATTTTTTTCGATATGATTTACAAACCCGGAGCCGTGAGTCCCATTGCCGGGGCTTTGGAACGCAACTACCATTGTTTGGCCAGGTTGTAGGCCTTACTTTTGAACTGCGGAGCCTAGCGTGTAGCACGACTGGTGTCCTGATGTGGGTTTGTGTCTGAGGACGCAAAATAGGCTTTATTGGCTGTTTGGTATGCAAGATGGTGCCCTTCTTTCTGCGTGTTGATCGTATGTAGACGACAACGCGAGGATTTTTTTTTTTCCCTCCATATATTGTTAGCCTGACTACACGTGGCGGGGCCCAAGTGCTTGCTTGTTATTGAATTGAAAATTAGATTTTATTATTTCATTCATTGGTTCATCGCTTCCTGCCGTGTTGGAATGGGGAGGTTCTCTTTTTTTTGCGTGTGGTGTGTGTGTGCTAATTTATGTTCATTTAGTAATACGGTTCTTGCTAGGAAATGGGTTTCCATGCTTTTGACTGTATGTAAAAAAAAAAAAAAGTAAAAAACTCAACCCAAACACCGACAACACACCCTACCCCCAAAAAATAAAAAACCAAAAACCCTCCCGGCCGTTAAATGTTTGATGTTATGAATATGAAAAAAGTATATGATTGATCCCTGCCATTCGCAACAGGTATCCCCTGGTTAATGTTGTGCTTATGATATGATGAGTTAATTGCTTGCAAAATTGTGGTACCTCCTACGTTTTTGCATGGTTTAGAAAAGCCTTTTGTGCGTTTGTGTTGTAAATCCTGCACCTTAATTTTGGATTAGGCTGTCTTTGTGGTGCAGGGACAATATTTAACGAATCGTTGCTGTGCCATCAGTGTAGCCCTATTAGTTTCATGATTATAGGGTGGATTTCACCATTCTCTGTGGACGTATAGTAGGTTTTGCTACTTGTCTTTGGCTTGGGACCTTTGACTGATTATGGGTTTTTTTTCTGTAGTAAGTTGTCCATATAATACCACCCCTCGTGCTTGTTTATTATATTATGTGTTTATGGTCTTAATAGGTCTGGTGGTTTGGTATGGGCTGGTTTCGCTCCACCATGATGTTGTATACAAGGAGATAGAAGGAACGAGCTCTAGAGTAAGGGAGGCTGTTGTCGGGGTTGTGGGTGGAAGATAATTGTGTGTGTAAGCTGCTGGGGTGTCAACTGCGCTCTCTTTCCCCTATGTTCCTACTCAGTCTCTTCCTGGAACAGATTTCCCTAATTCCCTCCTTATCTCAAACACCTTTTTTACACATAGATATGATAGATTGGATAGATAGATGGATAGATGGATTGATAATATAGATTGATATCTAGATAACTGCACATAAAACAAGATAAAACAAACGACACTCATATAATTCTTGTCTTCCATAGTTCGCTCGGCATAATCTATATATATACTTATACTATATATATATATTTATATTGTAGCGCCGAGATATGTCTTGTGTAGTATATATATTATATATATATATATATATATAGTGTAGAGATCCGAGAGATAGAGAGAGAGATAGGAGGAGAGAGAGAGATGTACTGCACACACCTACAGGTTCTGAGAGAGTGAGAATCTACATTGCAACGCCACATGCTGCTTGCGCTCCACGTGTAAGTAACTGGCACAAACATATCCGCCCAGTTACGCGATTGATCATACAGAGAGAGCGAGAGAATCAGAACAGAATGGATGGTAGGGCGAAGTGCAGTGGGACTCATGGGGATAAAGAGAGAGGGGGGGGGGGGCACAGTGGTTGACAGAAAACACAGAGAAAGTTTTCATACACACTCATGTGGAACATAGCCCAACATTCACAGGTACATGTACGCATTCTTTATGATATGGAAATACAATCAGTACAATGCAGGGGCGAACTAAGCACAACTTCTGTTCATATAATCAATTCAGACAATGACAGTCCACTCTGGACTGCATCTGAATATCTTACAGCAGCAGGGTTGTAGAAAGCGCAAGTAATTACAAAAAAAAAAAGTTTAACTATCAGAAAAAGTATTTCGACGAGCAGGCAAAATTGTAGATGATCATATCCGTGTCAGCAGACATCCTTTCTCTACGACCTCGCGAAGCCCTCATAATCGTACACTTAGTCTGACAAGATCTCCTGCAAAAATACACACACAAAGAAAAACATTAGGTAAGCGAGGCATGAACAAAACTGCAAAAACTTGGAGAAGGTTAATTAAGAGACTAAGGCGGGTGGGGAGACAGCCGAAAGAGGAGGGAGAGATTGGGAGGGGGGGGCGAAGGCGAAGAACAGAGGAAGAGAGAGAGAGAGAGAGAGAGAGAGAGAGAGAGAGGAGAGAGAGAGAGAGAGAAACAAGTGGGGGGGGGGGGAGTGGTCCAAAACAGAAACAAAGAGAGACATGACAAAATGGGCAACACACACACACCCACACACCCACACACAACACACACACACCACACACACACACACAACACACACTAACTATTGCCACCACCAATACTATCACTACCGCGACAACTTTGATTAACCTTGATTATAATTATCATCATCAAGCAATTCAGAGATATACTGAGACGTTCATCCTCTCTGCAAGTGCAAGAACATTCGTCACGTCTTAAACAATGGAGGCACTAATCCCTGTTTAAAGTACAAAAGCACTGAACCTCTTTTTCTAAGGCATAATGGCATGGAGGCGTGATCTCTCTTAAGGAATACCGTTACTCACTGAACTACAAAGTCACTCATTCTCCTCATGAGATAGCCGATACCTGAAGACGAAGTTGATGTCTGCGGGGAACTCCAGTCCGCAGGCTGCCAACGCAGGGCACACAACATGACGTAGGTGAGAAGGTCATCACTGACAACGACGATTAGCAGTTACACTGCTCTGATATACTTCATGTGAAAACTCTTTACTATGTTCCAACCGCAGAGAACAACGCAGATTCGACAGAAAGTAAACACATGCGCGCACAGCACCCAACGCACCCATGCACACACGCACATACACACACACACACACACACACCACCACCACCACCACCACCACCACCACACCACACACAACACACACACACACACACACACACACATACACACACGCACCGCACACACGAGCACACACACGCATGCGTGGCGTGAGCGGGGTGGTAGTCGTAATACACACATGCACACACATTGCACAAACGTGAACACACACACACACACACACCACACACACCAACACACACACACACACACAACAACACACATGCGCGCGCACCACACCCAAGTGCTTACGCACGAGCACAAACGCACGTCTGGAACGAGACATGCAGACACACAGACGGATGAAACCTTACATTTTGCAGGTGGAGCGTTCGCTTTCCACATCTGGAACACGATAGACAAGACACTCAACACTGCAACAACAAAGACAAGACACTCAACACTGGAACCAGAACGACAAAACACTCAACACTGCAACAAGAAAGACAAGACACTCAACACTGACACAAGAAAGACAAGACACTCACCACTGGAACAAAAAAAACATGACACTCAACACTGCAGCAAGAAAGACATGAC
>JADBJO010005902.1:10000-27500 GCA_016801955.1 Conus betulinus
GTGGTGTGGTGTGTGGGCAGATGTGCTTGTGTCAGTTGTGTGTGTGTGGTATCAGTGGTGTCCGTCAGCATGTGTGTGTGGTGGTGTGTGTGTGGTGTGTGTGTGTGTGTGTGTGTGTGGGTGTGTGTGTGTGTGAAGCCGCTGCTAGGCAACACATCAGATGGGGCACTGCATGCTGCAGGGTCCTCCAGGCATGGTCATGGGTAAATGGTCTGACCCACACCAATACCCCACTATACTCTCTGTCATGGTCAGTGGTGAATGGTCTGATACCACCCCCTACCCACATCACTCACACTATACTCTCTGTCATGGTCAGTGGTGAATGGTCTGACACCACCCACTACCCACATCACTCACACTATACTCTCTGTCATGGTCAGTGGTGAATGGTCTGATGACACCACCCACTACTATCCACTCTCTGTCATGGTCAGCGGTGAATGGTCTGATACCACCCTCACACTATACTCTCTCTCTGTCATGGTCAGCGTGGTGATGGTCTGATACCACCCACTATACCACATCACTCACACTATACTCTCTGTCATGGTCAGTGGTGAATGGTCTGATACCACCCACTACCCACATCACTCACACTATACTCTCTGTCATGGTCAGCGGTGAATGGTCTGATACCACCCACTACCCACATCACTCACACTATACTCTCTGTCATGGTCAGCTGTGAATGGTCTGATACCATCCACTACCCACATTTCCACACTATACTCTCTGTCATGGTCAGCGGTTGAAGATCCCACCTACTACCCACATTACTCACACTATACACTATACACAAAAAATACCTATTCTGCAACTCGAAGCTGTACGTTGCATTTGTGGATTTCAAGGCTAACATTATTGAGGCTTCCACGGGAAGGTTTATGTAGGTAGGCTTACAACAGGCCAACATCATACTTTCTGCCAACGAAAGTAAATGAGAAAAACTAGTCTATGGAGTAACGAGAAAAAAGAAGGTTCGGGTGTGAACATATATACTGCTCAAAACAATTGAAAGGCCACTTGGAAATTCTCTCGCTATTTCACAACAGAACGGAAACAACCCAAAACAATGCTTTCGAACTTTTTACTTCAGCCATTAATCAAAACATCAATGACACAGATTAATGACAAAATTGATTTGAACAGCATGTGTTTTGTCACTTTCAAGTCCACTACCCATCTTTTCAAAAGTCAGACGCCAGAGATACACAAAAACACAGTCAGTAACGTGTGTGTCCGCCATTTGCGTGGATGCACGCGATGCACCTGTAGTACCGCGCCGGTCCAATAGCTTGCCAGCGATTGGCAGCACAAGGGGCTGCAGGATGCCATCCCTGTAGCCCACACGTTGAGGTTGCCTTGCACCATGTGCAGGGGGAATTCTGTAGTTCCGTGCCAGCTCCTACCCACACAATTATGGATCCCGCACTCACCACCATAGCGATCACGCTTGCTCACGAGACCATAATGATATCGTTCTCCTTGCCGCCGCCAGGACACGGTTCCTGCCGTCATGAAATGATAAGGCAAAGCGGGACTCCGTTCAGTAAACATTACTCTTGCCCACTGATCTCTGGTCCATGCTAAGTGACGCCCTGGGCCCAAGCCAAACGAGCAGCACGTGGGTGAGCTGGTGTCAGGACAGGATGGACAGCTGGTCGTCTTGAGCGCAGGTGTGCCTCTCTCAACGGGTTCGGAATCATCTGGTCACTGATGGTGACATTGCCGGCTGCTTGCAGCTGCCCCTGAGTGTGTCAGAAGTGGCCGTTCTCTGGCTCAGAGCCGACAGGGACAACAAACCTGTCCTGCTGCCTGGACGGTGCGACCTGGGCGTCTGGACGTCTTCCCTCAGCAACACTTCCTGTCTGGTTGAACGCGCGTCTCTCAAAGTCTGACATGACGAATGGGCGACTGACAGTCGACGACCAACCTCTCGCACCCCCACGCCACCTGGCAGCCACGCAATATGCCCGCCCTTGGTCATCCTGACTCAGTCGTTGTCTTCTGAGGCATGGGGTTGCAAAAAAGTGCCGTAAACACAGGCATAAATGCCCACCAGTCTCTCAAAACTGGCTGACCTGTGTTCAGATACGACATGGGTTGCACGTGCACATGCAGTATTCCTGCAGTTCAGATTGTGCTCTGTTGCACAGGCCGTTTGATTTGCACCCTTTTTTGGGCAGTATGTGCCACCATTTCAGTTCACCACTGTGAATGTGTATGACACAGACTCAGTGATTCTGATCAAATTCAAGTTGATTGATCAGACATGCAAAACCAAATTCAGTAAGTATGAGTGGGTGCCGTGCCGTGTTTATTGGAAAAAAAATAAAAGTCAAACAAAAGTACCCTAAAAAGTGGTAGTGGCTTTTCAATGTTTTGCGCAGTATAGTTCTGCCATCGAGTGGATGTCTAAGGGAGTGGGTAACAAGTTTCACTTTATTGCAAAGTCCAAAGAACAGAGGAGTCCTTGATTGCGGTTTCACCAAAAATGCTCTTAGACATGGACCAACATAGAAAAGTAGAGTCTTCCACCTTTTAAAAAACGTTCAGGACTGAAAAGTTGTGCTGAAGTTTGGGGTTTTTTTCCACAGGATAGTGGCAGAGAGTAAATTTATGCGAGATTTACCGTTACGTACATAGGTTTTAAAGCTCACTTAGAGATGGTGCCCAGCGTCAGAGACATTCAACTGAATTACCGCACCTTGTATGTGGAGATTCAGTGTGATGATGAAAAAAACGCAGTATTTCAATCAACAGCACACGACGTGCAGAGGCTGAAATGGCAAGATTTCATTTAGATTGTGGCAAAAGAAACGTAGCTGCTTCTCTTTTTGTAATCTGAAGATAAGCAAAGTCAAACATGGTTGATAACAAAAACAGTAGCCCCCCCTACGTGTGGTGAGATAGGCAGTGAATGGTAGCTTAAAATGTAAGGCATGTTTTTGTTGAGTTGGTGTGAGCGGTTTCTTCCTTGACAATGGAAGTCATAACGTGGAGTGAAGGATAGTCAAGATGTATTCGCTTTTCAATTTCGCACCCTTTGTTTTTGCATTGTAATATTGGGCAGGAACGACGTGCCTTTTTTTTGTTCTGTTGTTTGTTTGTTTTTTGTTGGGTTTTTTTTTTTTTTTTTTTTTTTTTGACCCTTTTTGTTTTCTTTGTTTCATTCTGTTTCGTTTATTCATTCCGACGATGTGAAAACAAAAATGATTACGAGTTGTAGGTCTACAAACTCCAGTAATTGACCATACAATACAACTCCTGTTGTGTATACCCAACCCACCTCCTTGTCCAAACACCCTGCAAAATAATGAGAACTCTCTCTCTCTCTCTCTCTCTCTCTCTCTTCTCTACTCTCTCTCTCTCTCTATCTCTCTCTCTCTGCTCTCTCTCGCTGCGCTGGCTCACCTGATTTATCAATGGTCCAATATCAAACTCGTCCAGGAAGCTGGCGAGAAATTCCAGGCCTTTCGTGAATCTGGTGGATAAAATGCTGCTACTGGAATCGATGATCAGCCCGAGATCGATCGGATCCTGGTCACACTCTGTGGATCAGCGCACGCGCACACGCGCGCGCGCACACACACACACACACACACACACACCACACACACAACACACACACACAACACAAAAAACAACACACACACACCAAATGCACACACACACACCACACACACACACACACACACACACACACACACACACACACACACACAAACACATCAAGGATAATAAACAAATGAAGGCTTGAGAGGTTGAGAGAGGAGAAGTATCAGGAGGACCCCTGATCCACGAGGAGAGAACACCAATCACTTGTGAACAGTCGAAACCGGGTCAAAGGTTCGAACTTTCGCCACAGCCAAGCCGGGTGGCGGTGGTGGTGGTGGGTGGTGGTGGTGGTGGTGGTGGTGGTGGAAGTAGTGGTGGTGGTGGGTGAAGCGAATAATTAGTGTGTGTGGTGTGTGTGTGTGGTGTGTGTGTTGTGCGTGCGTGCGTGCGTGCGTTGCGTGCGTGCATGCGTGCGTGCGTGCGTATATGTGTGTGTGTACAGAGAGAGAGAGAGAGGTGTGTGTGTCTACGTGTCTGTCTATCTGTCAGTCTGTCTATCCATCTATCTGTCTGTCTGTGTGTTTGTGTATGTGTCCATGTGTCTGTATAGTATGTGTGTCCGATGTGTGTTCTACACGTAAACAGACTTCAACTAAGTTAAGGACCACTTGCAATCTGTCGTTGACAAATGCAACACGCGCGGAAAACCAAAAATGTTCATGTGTACAGATATTAATTGCAATCCTTGTGAATCAAATTAAAGCAATTTCATTTGGATTGCGTAATGTTTTTGCAATGATAAAGCAAGTAAAGAGACCCACCCTGGGAAAAAGAAAATCCACAAACATGTTTCTTTAATCTGTTCAAAAACGCAGGTGTCCACACCGCGCGCAGCAACACAATCGAGACAGCGATGCCTCGTGGAGTTGATGGTGTTTGCATGACGGCCTGGGGGATGTTTTCCCACTCCTGTCGCAGGACGTGCAGCAGCTGTTTCCCGATTAGCTGGACGTTGGCGGTTTGCATGGACTCGCGCCGGCCAAGTTCTCCCCAGATGTTCTCGATTGGATTGAGATCTGGACTGTCGCAGGCCATGCCTCCCTGGTGATCCCAGCTTCCTGAATGAAAGTGTTGACAGCCCTGCAGTGGTGTGGTGTGGGCGTTGGTCATCCTGAAGGACAGCTTGGGGTCTGATCTGCTGGAGGGTCGCTGCGACCAGAGGCTGTAAGATCAACTGCAGATAGCGCTGCCCACTGAGCATGCCTCCTCATGGTAGAGGAGGAGTCCTGTAGTGTCGGCTGATGCCTCCCCAAAACCATAATGGAGCTACCTCCAAAAGCAGCGCTCCTGGATAGCATCATCTTGCAGCTGCTCCTGTGGGTGCCGCCACACCCTGATGCAGCCATTATTTGGGGGCTCACATGAAGCGCGATTCGTCAGTGAACAGGACATGGCCCCAATGAGCACAAGTCCACCTCAAATGGTCCTGGCACCAAGCAAAAGTCGGCGTGCCCTGTGACCTGCAGTCAGCATGGGCTTCTTCACCGGGCGCTGGAATGCAAGGCGGCAGTATGTAGGCGACGCCAAGTGGTCTGCACGCTTACTGCTGTGTTGGTGGAAGCACGCAGTTGCTGATCAAGGCATGGTGGCGGTGGTTGTCCTCTCCAGAAGGGCCTGCTGCAGAGGTACCGGTCCTCACGTTGTGTGGTTTTCTTGGGACGCCCTGGGCGTGGCTGTTCCTGGACGGTGCCTGTGGTTTTGATGGCGCTGTCTCAGACGGATGATGACCGAGTGTGACACTTGCAGCCTTCTGGCCACCTCTGGACGGCCTACTCCGTCCTGCAGCCAGGCGATAGCTCGGGCACGATCGAAAGTTCTACTTTCGTCTCGCTGGCATGTTGGTGTTGTGCTTTCAGAACGGGTATTCGACGGCTTTTTATGGCCATTGTGGTGAGCACAACGCACTCCCATACCTTCATGCTGTCATGTGCATCAGGATTTTCACCTGTGGACAGTTTGAGTCATTGTGTGCACGGATTGCTGACAAACAGCTGTTTTGCCAAACAAGAGCATTTTTCTGCATGCTCAAGGGGAGTCAGTGCAGCTGTTGCATGCTTGGCAGTATTTATTGAGAAGGGCTGACGACTGGCGCGTTTCAGAAACTTGGCAATCAATTACTAACCTTTATTTGATATTTGATTTTGAAAGCACCTAAGGCATTCTGCGATGTGGTCCTTAAAATTATGTTGAAGTCTGTATGTTTTGTATCTTCATGGAATTTGGGGGGGGCGGTCACTTGTTTTCCTATTTCTGGTATTAGCTCGTTTGTTTTGTTTTGTTTTGTTTTTTGCTGGGCTTCATATGAGTATCTCATATGAAATGGTACGCGCGGAGGTCCAGCAAGCGTCATACACTCTCGTAGGCACGCGACAATCTTTTTTTTTTTTTGTTTTCTTATTTATGAAAAATCGCTACGTCAAAAGTGTTGTTTCTTGCAAGATTCTCCCTTAAAACAACAAAAAAAACCCAACTTTAACACACACCCACACACACACACACACACACACACACACACACACACACACACACACACACACACACACAAACCACAATGCATACACACACGCACGCATGAGCGCTTGCGCACACACCCACACACATTACACAAATACGAACCCACGACCACACACACACACAACACACCCACACACACCACACACACATGCGCGCGCACACACCCAAGTGCTTACACACGAGCACAAGCACACGTCTGCAGCGAGACATGCAGACAAAGACAGATGAAAACCTTACGTTTGGAGGCGTTGTCGGTTATCAATCTGGAACACGAAAGACAAGACACATCAGCACTGACACAAGAAAGACAAGGACACTCAACAAGGGGAACGACATGAACAAGAAAGACATGACACTCAACACTGACACAAGAAAAATAAGACAACCTGCAAAACAAGAAAAGACATGACACTCAACACTGCATCAAGAAATACAAGACACTCGACACTGCAAAAACAAGACATGACACTCAACACTGCAAACAAGAAAGACGAGACACTCAAACACTGGAACTAGAAAAAGCAAGCCACTCAGCACTGACACAAGAAAGACACTCAGCCACTGGGAACAAGAAAGACAAGAGACTCAACACTGGAACTAGAAAAACAAGCCAATCAGCACTGACAGAGAAAGACAAGGACACTCACCACTGGAACGAGAAAGACAAGACACTCAGCACTGACACAAGAAGACAAAACACTCAATACTGGAGACCAAAAAAAAAAAGGAAGACACCCAACACTGAAACAAGAAATGACACTCAACACTAAAACAGGACATGACATGCAACACTGGAACAAGAAAGACAAGACACTCAACAATGGAACGAGAAAGACATGACACTCAATACTAAAACAAGAAAGACAAGACACACAACACGACACAAGAAAGAAAGACAAGACATGCAGCACTGAAACTGAAGAGAGAGGAGACACAAAAGATTACGAACACAGAGGTGTGTGTGTGTGTGTGTGTGTGTGTGTGTGTGTGTGTGTGTGTGTGTGTGTGTGTGTGTGTGTGTGTGTGTGTCTGTGTGTGTGAGTGTGTGGGTGTTCTGTGTCTGTCTGTCTGTCGTGTGTGTGCGAATTCTCTCTCTCTCTCTCTCTCTCTCTCTCTCTCTCTCTCTCTCTCTTTTTTTTTTTTTTTTTTTTTTATTGCACTCCCAGTTCTTATAGAACAGGGAGTACTTTACAATGGGAGCGAAGAAATGCTGCCTGGTGTGTGTCTGTCTGTGTCCATCTGTGGTCAAAATGTGTTCCACTCGCTCCAGACAAAACGTCTGGGCCGATCTTTCTGAAAATTGTAGGTATGTTCATTATGGGGTCACGGATGATGTCCGATATTTTATTTTACCAGAATAGCACGCACACGCAGGTACGCACAGGACTGGTGAGATTTTTACAAAATTTTCGTGTGTCTTTTCAGAAGGTGTGTTTCAATTTAAAGGGTTGTGTGTGAATGAGTTTCCTTGATTTTTTTTTCCTATTTTTTTTTAGTAATGACGTGAGAGTCGACTTCAACGCAGTGGCAGCCCTGAGACGAATATCCCTTTGCGGCCGGCTGGGCTATAAGCAACGTGAACCTACCTTAGCCAGTCACAGCTTCGCCACTCACTTATGCAGGTCTTTCGCGTGATTTCGTTTTTGAAGTCCTCGTTCAGGTCTTCGTAGCTGGGCACTCGGAATACGTGTTTCGTCACGCCCCCTGCAATGTTACGCAGCTCCTGTAGCTTTACGTCGTGTTTCACTCCCACGGCAAGCACCGTGATGTCGGACTCTTTGGTCTTCATGGCTTCGATTGCCGTCTCCGTGCCACTGTGGAGTAATTCATGATGAACTGGGTCATCTTGTATGGATACAGTTTCAAAAAAAATAAAAAAAAACGTTCTTTGATCTAGGAGGCATCCCCGACTCAATCTCTGCCTGACGATGGCAACCCAAGCAGGAAAAAAGGGTACTTGTGTGTGTGTGTGTGTGTGTGTGTGTGTGTGTGTGTGTGTGTGTGTGTGTGTGTGTGTGTGTGTGTGTGCGTGTGCGCGTGCGTGCATGCATGTGTGTGTGTGTGTGTGTGTGTGTGTGTGTGTGTGTGTGTGTGTGTGTGTGTGTGTACGTGCGTGCATGCGTGCATGCGTGTGCACGCGCGCAGCGCACGCGCGCGCGCGCGTGTGTGTGTGTGTGTGTGTGTGTGTGTGTGTGTGTGAGAGAGAGAGAGAGAGAGAGAGAGAGAGAGAGAGAGAGAGAGAGAGATAAAAAAAAAGAGTTTTGGCCTTTTCAGTTTCTACCCATAATTTCATGTCACTGTAAAAGAAACATGATTAACGTTGTCTCTATGGGTCAAATGTCAAGAAAAAAAAAGAAAAGAAAAGAATTTCCAACTGTATATTGTTCGTCATTTCTAGCCATTAGGTGTTGAAAACTGTTCACACTATTAAGACTGGGCAGAAGCTTCTTTTGTTTCTGTGGCACTGGCATGTGTTTCAATTGTCTTTTACAATTCTTTTCATCTGGGACTGAACAAGTAGAAGGACTGCCAGGAGCTCTTTCGGCGCAGCTTCATTTGACAAGAAAGGAAATCTTGAAGGAGGCAAGGAACAGTACAGGGTATATGCGCAAGCTTGGATCATCCTTTAAGGGAAGGAGTGGGGGGCGGGTTAGGGGGGGCGTCACCTTGTTTGTACTGTGGTGCTCTGTGCTGTCATTTCTGCTAGGCGATTTGGTGTCGTAAGCAGCACGCGTTTGGAGTTAGGGAGCTGTAATTGTTCCATCGTGGGAGCAACTGGGTTCTCATGATTTTAAAAGATTAAAACTGGGTTCTTATGATTTTAAAAGATTTAAAACTGGGTTCTCGTGATTTTAAAAGATTAAAACTGGGTTCTTATGATTTTAAAAGATTAAAACTGGTACCCCATACACCATAGGTCAGCACGTCCTCTGATTAGTGCATGCTTTCTTACATCATCTCTGTGTGTGTGTGTGTGTGTGTGTGTGTGTGTGTGTGTGTGTGTGTGTGTGTGTAGCGAGGGTACAGATTGGTTCGATTTTCTTCTTTCTTGACTGAAAACATTTGTTTTCCTCTAAAGCGGATTTCTGGCACGCCCGACTTTGCTAGCGCTCTTTCTGTAAGACACAACCAAAGATAAGACAACTGACGGCTCCTCCTACCGATCACAAGAAGTTACTCATTTTTGTGCAAGGGGAGAGAAATCACGGCAAACCATAATGAGATTTCTGCTCGAATTCTGTCTCTTTAAGGCGACATTCATTGCATTTCTATCGAAGGTCAAGTGCATTTCGAACGGAGAGAACCCTCTTAGACTCTACATTGTTTAATTTGATTTTTTTTTAATTTCTGAAAGAGGTCAACGTTTTTCATCGGATCTAAGATTTTAGAGTAGAAAGATTTTTTAACCAAATTTCTGGTGTGTTTTTAGAAGGTATGTCTGAGGTTGCTTTTTTTTTTTTTTTTTTTTTTTGGTGGGGGGAGAACTTGTGAGCTGACTTCAACGTGGTGACAGCCCTGATATGGCCCTTTGCGGTCAGCTGGGCTATAAGCAACATTATCTTACCCCTTATTCTGTTTGAACTTCATCCGTGTTTTTGTATTTCTGTCCCTTTTTATCATAAATATGTTTGCATTTACTTGATTCGTCCCATGCTATTAACTTCCTCTCATTGGAGAGAGAGAGAGAGAGAGAGAGAGAGAGAGAGAGAGAGAGAGAGCCAGCCAGCCAGAGACAGACACAGAGAGAGACAGATTCACACAGAGAGAGACAGATAGAGCGAGAGAGAGACAGAGACAAAAACACAGAGACAGAGACAGACACAGAGAACAGAGAGAGACAGAGACAGGGAAATACAGAAAGAAAGAGAGAGAGAGACAGCGGCAATGTTCAGTTGTTGGAAGAGCTACTCCACTTCAGCCACACGGCTTACTTGGCCGAGTCTCCATCCGTGATGACCACCTCGATCTGCTCTGCCCAGGGTCTCCTCATCATCACCTGGAGCTCCCGCATGTATTTGAGGGCTTTTCCCGTGTCCGTACTCACGCCTGCCCGGTGGGGCATGTTCAGCACGTGCTCCTTCACCTGCTGTTTGTTGCTGTAGGTCGTGAAGTCGAAGCCGTCCTCCACATACACACCCAAGCCGAACGAGACCGCCGCCACCCGGACCTGGTGTGTGTGACGTATAGGCCATTGCCCCTCATGAAGGGGTACATAACTTCTATACACAAATGCATAATTAACAACATATTTAGTATCTAATCAAGAACCAGAACACAGCGCACTTGAATGCTTTATAAAGATAAATGGACAGTGTTTCACAGTTTGTTTATGCTTTGTTGCCATAAGCAATCCAAGTCTAAATTTATTTGGATCTGCATAAAATTTACTAGGTATATACTGTGTTCTTAAGTCGCTCAAAACAGGACAACATAAGACAAAACGAACATCATCTTCTTTTTCATTTTTGCAAAGCAGACATTTTAAGTCAGCATTACTGTGTAGGCGTAGACGTAGACGATGCTGCGCTATTTCAGAAATGCCAAATCGAAACCTCATCAATACATATCTTAAATGCCTATCTAAATTCATCAGTAAATAAATTTTTACCTCAGGCACCTTGCAAAACGTTCTGTAAACATAAAAACCTTTCACTATCCCACACTACATAAAATTAACCATGCTCTGAAAACTTGCAGAAATCTGTCTATCCCCTCAACACCTTGGTTAAGTCATACATATCCAAACCCAACATATATATCGTTTACAACGAACATTTGTAACCCAATTTTTCTTTCCACGTATATCTAAATCATAAAACATTTTGTAAGCTTTATGGGATAGCCTAGACTCCTCCATTCTTGTCAATTTTAAACCAAAACTTAATATATATAGGGTATCTGTTTGTCTCTCCATAAACAAAATCATTAGGGAGTTCGCATCTCTACGCCTAAAAATCTCTTGAGAGCAAATAAGCGAACCTTTTCACATTCAGATGCCGCATTATCAAGTCCCCATAGCTTTGCGCCATACTGAACAATCGGCTGAATTTGTGAATTAAAAATCTTCAAAAGGACAGTCAACGAGTTATTTTTAAACTTATATAACTTTTGTGAAATGCACAGTAAAGCGTTTTTAGCTCTACTTCTTAAATTACGACATGCTATAACAAAACTCAATCTTGTTGAAAAACAAATTTCTAGGTATTTGTATACATTAACAACAGGCATCACAGCTCCTGCATACATCCATCTTTCTCTAGCTCCTAAATACCCCCCTTTTCTGAACACAATAATATTACTTTTGTCCTTATTTACTTTTAGCTGGAGAGCTGAAGCTGCTTTATACAGATTATTCAACTGTGTTTGAAGACCGATAACAGTTTCAGACAGCAACACCACATCATCAGCCAAGAGCAATATAAAACGGTTCAAAATAGTCTGACGAAAAAAAATAGCCCCGTGTTTCCCTTCCCTAATAACTTCTAATGCTAATTCGTTTATAAACAAGGAAAACAAAACGGGACTGCATACATCCCCTTGTTTCACTCCACGTGTGCAGTTAATGTAATCTGTAAGCATGGAACACATCTAATTCTGGTTTTAACATTAGTATACATGCTATGAATACAATGAAACATTTTGCCTTTTATGCATTTCTCAAGAGTATAAGCCACAATAGATGTCTGTTAATGGAATCAAAAGCTTTGTCAAAATCGATGAAGGCTACATACAATTTGCGGTTTAAACAAAATTGCTTCTGAACCAATGACAACAACGTAAACAGTAGAATAGGCCCTTTTGAATCCTGCCTGATATTCACCTGTCAAATTATATTCTGTAACCCATTCTTGAAGTCTGCTATTTATGACTGTACTATAGATTTTACTGCTCGCATCACATAGATATATACCCCTATATTTACCTGGATTATCTGCGTCTCCCTTTTAAAACAAAGGAATTACAGTAGAGTTTGTCCAATTATCTGGGAAAACACCTTTATTAAACAACACATTAAACAATTTTACCCAAAAAAAATCAATAACTCGATCCCCACCATGTTTCAACATTTCTCCTATCATTTCATCTGGGCCTGCAGATTTACCATTCTTTAGCTTTCTTCTCTTGATATTGGACGGTTCATCGCGCTAAAGTCTTCTTCAACATTATAATTTGTTTCAAAGTCATCAGTAGCTTCGTTGTTACACTCTCTAGTTGCTTCCACTTCAAGTAAACCTTTAAAATGGTAAAACCAATCATCAACTGTTAAATTATTATTTACTTGTTTTTTCTTTTACTGGACATTTTATGTACATTCTCCCAACATTCTTTTTGATTATTTACTGAAGAAACAAGCCTTTCCAATATCAAATCATTATACTGTTTTTCTTTTCTATCAATTAAGTGTTTATGCTCTCGTCTTGCTATGGAATATTCATCACTGTCAGTTTTCTCTTTTGATTTTCTAAAAATGTTAAGCAGGTGTTTTGCTTTCTTCTTGCTTGACTTACATTCTCCATCAAACCAATCCCACTTTTATGATATTTCGTCAAGTTGATTTTCTTTTTCATACATTGGCCTTGTTTTTTGATGCACTCATCAAAGACACTCAAAGCACCATTGTAATCAGAATCAATCAGACTAATGGGCCCATCGAGTTCAGATAATGTTCTGTCAGAGAACATCTTCTGACAATATATAGTTCCTAAATCATTATCCCACACAAACTTTTCAATAAACTGATCATCGGTAATGGTATGCCCCCTTGTAACATTTCTTTTCAATTTATATTTTAAATGCAGTTCAACTGGCAAATGCTCAGACTCTATTCTCTCCAACACTAACAGTTTCCACGACGAGATAGCAATAACAAACAGTCTCTTAGACAGCAGAAAGTAGTCATTGACACTGTTTCCAAACTCAGATATGTAAGTATAATTTCCATCTATATCCCCATTGCACACCCGTTTAAAATACACAGACTAAAAGCTGTGCACATATTCAATAATTTTTTTCCCATAATTATTGAGTACATTGTCAGCCGAATTCCTTATAATGTTAGCCACATCAGAATGATCATGAAGAAAGTTACAACTTACATCATTGAAGTCTATTATATAATATCAGGAAAAAAAAACGTTAGAAGTTCTACCATTAAGATCGCCAGATAGAACCCAAAACACATAATCTAACTCCAACATGCAATCAAAAAGACATTGCTCAAGTTCATTAACACCATTGTCAACGTCAAAATGATTATAATAAGATGATCGTTCAGGTGGGATATAAGAACATACATATATAATGTTCTCTTCAAGGTCAAACACACTCTTATCAATCAGAAATAGAAGAACGTTGGGATGGTCTGTCTTCATTTCCTGATTATAAGATATAAACTCATTTTTAATTAGGCGGACAATTCCACCTGATCTTCTTCCTTGCTTTGTAAACTTAATAGCTGGTTATAAAAAAAAAAAACAGTGTAACACAGGAAAGTGAGGTGTTGGGGACATTCTACAAATGTCTCAACAAGACATATGAAGTCAAATCTTAACAAAAAAGAGATAAATTCCTTGCTACTTAGTTTGGGTTAAAATCCATTAACATTCCAATGCAAAAATGAAGAACATGTCTCGAATTCAATGAATTCACCATAATCACACATGCTTTACACATACTGCTGCTTATGTTTGTAGACCCATTCATGTTTTTTTCCCGTTTGAGTACAAAAGTTACATCACAACAACGAACCCCGACTTTGTCATCATTTGATTCCTTTTGAGATGACCCCCCACCAAAACTGTCACTGACAGTGTCACAGCCATCTGGTTCATGACATTCCTCCTTTTGAGATGACCCTCAATAAATTCTGTCATTGACAGTGTCACAGCCATTCGGTTCATGACATGCCTCCTTTTGAGATGACCCCCACCAAAACTGTCATTGACAGTGTCACAGCCATTCAGTTCACAATGTGATGAAGTGTGGTAGATACCTTCACATGCATTCTGTACATTATGTACAAAATCATTTTCGTTCACTTCCGGGTACAGCAGAATATTACTACAGCCAGAATTTTCATTAGTGAGAACATTCAACTTGTCATTACCACGATCATTCAAAGTAATCCCTTCCTGGTTATTTACATGTGTTCCCCGTCCCTGACCCCCTACACACTCTGTCTTTCCAATGCCAACAAGTTCACTTCTCACTGCACACACATACCCTCTCCTGCTCTGAACCACCCGTCGCCCCGCACAACTATCACATGCGTGCCTCAAAAATGTTACCTGTGTAACCAGCGTTGAACTGGGCTGGCCACCCCCCTATTCGCCGGTCCTAAGAGTTTCTCCCTCACCAGGGTAATACTTCCAACCATCGATTTAGGAGATGGTCGTACACCAGGATGGCTGGTTTCCCTTCTTCCCTGGCCTTTTTCAAATGAGGAGACAGTCTTTTTCTTATCTCAAAGTGGACATCAGCACCCAGTTCCAGCTGGTCCGTCATCAGCTCTCAGACCGAAGCCTCACACTCCTCCTGCATCTCGTTCTGCCTGCAGTGAAGAACGTGAAATATCAAAATTATTCCACTTGGAACACCCTTCTAGATCGTCTGTCTTCCTTTCAGCATCCTGGATCCTCTTCTTTAGATCATCATTTTCACAGCGCAGGTCATTCACTTCTTGTCTCAACGCGTAAACCTCCTCCTGTAATCCATCCAAACCATCACGGATACCTTTGATGTCATCTTTCATATTATCAAATTTAGTGTTCATCGTCTGAAGCATTGCCATCAAATTGAGGTTGGAGGGGACATCGGACGCTAGAGAGGGCGATGTCACACGTGATGACAAACTTGCTGTCTTCCCGGTGCTGACTCTGCGGCTATCATAGGTCAACGAGGTATGACGACTGAGAGAGACAGAGACAGACAGACAGACAGACAGAAAGAAACAGAGTGAGAGAGAGGTCTAATTCAGCCAACCTTTCTGGGGATAAGGATTACAAATGAGGATCACATCAACATACGCATTTTCTTTCTTCCTTCTTTTTGTTATTGTTCTCGTTATTTCATGCACATACTATGAACACTCTAAAAACTGATTTCCATTTCTACAATTCAGAGTGGAAGAGAGAAAAAGAATCATGCAGTGCTCCGATTTTAGAAATAACACATCCACGATTCAACAATATGTGTGTGTGTGTGTGTGTGTGTGTGTGTGTGTGTGTGTGTGTGTGTGTGTGTGTGTGTGTGTGTGTGTGCGTGTGTGTAAGTGTGTATGTGTGTGTGTGTGTGTGTGTGTGTGTGTGTGTGTGTGTGTGTGTGTTGTGTGTGTGTGTGTGTGTGTGTGTGTGTGTGAGGAGGAGAGAGGCCAGAAAGAGAGGGGGCATGGAGGGAGAGGGCTGTGTGTGTGTGTGTGTGTGTGTGTGTGTGTGTGTGTGTGTGTGTGTGTGTGTGTGTGTGTGTGTGTGTGTGTGTGTGTGTGTGTGTGTGTGTGTGTGTGTGTGTGTGTGTGTGTGTGTGTGTGTGTGTGTGTGTGTGTGTGTGTGTGTGTGTGTGTGAGTGTATGGGTGTGTAAGTGTCTGTGTGTGTGTGTGTGTGTGTGTGTGTGTGTGTGTGTGTGTGTGTGTGTGTGTGTGTGGGGGGTGGGGGGTGTCAGTGTGTGTGTGTGTCAGTGTGTGTCAGCGTGTGTGTGAGTGTGTGTGTGTGTGTGTGTGTGTGTGTGTGTGTGTGTGTGTGTGTGTGTGTGTGTGTGTGTGTGTGTGTGAAGCTGCTGTTAGGCAACACATCAGATGGAGCACTGCACTGCTGCAGGGTCCTCCAGTGATGGTCAGCGATGTCTGGTCTGATACCACCCACTACCCACATTACTCACACTATACTCTCTGTGATGGTCAGCAGTGAATGGTCTGATACCACCCACTACCCACATTACTCACACTATCTCTCTGTCATGGTCAGCAGTGAATGGTCTGATACCACCCACTACCCACATTACTCACACTATACTCTCTGTGATGGTTAGTGGTGAATGGTCTGATACCACCCACTACCCACATCACTCACACTATACTCTCTGTCATGGTCAGTGGTGAATGGTCTGATCCCACCCACTACCACATTACTCACACTATACTCTCTGTGATGGTCAGTGGTGAAGATCCCACCCCACTACCAACATTATTCACGCTATACACTCTTATGCAAAAATACCTATTCTGCAACTTGAAGCTCTACGTTGCATTTGTGGATTTCAAGGTCTTCGATTCTTGTGAATCATTAGTTCCATGAAATGAAAATGCCAACATGTGGTGTGATTGGTAAATTGTATGCGACCGTCAGAAGTGTTATCAGCTCTGTGATTCAGCGTGTGCATGTGATTAGTGCGCATTCTGATCATTTTGAATGCCCAAATGGGGTAAAGCAAGGGCGTCTCCTAAGTTCACTATTGTCTCCTATTTTTTTTATAAACTAATAGTAGAATTATCAAAAAAGGAAGACTTGGTTTTCAGATGTTTCCTGAAGCTATTGAAATATTTTTTATTGCTCTTTGTGGATATCATTCATTTTACTGAAAATATTTATAGGAATACAAAATCCATCAAATACCTTGAAAGATGAAAAGGTAAATTGATTAGGCTTAACAGCTCGCATGAATGAAATCAATATTATTTTATTTAGAAATGATATACACCTGTCTGTGCATGAAAACTGTTTATGGAAATATCAAAAACTTTTGAAGTTAATTTACACAAGTACTTAGAATTGTTATTTTAAACAACAGCCTGATGGGATGAATACTCTCAAAATAGGAGAGGGGGTATGAAAAATATTGAAATCATTTAGAAAACTGGACGATACTGATTGTGTCTATTTTTTGGTAATTGTTCAACATACAAATTGAACCATTACTTACATACACTGCTGAAGTTCAAGGATTAAACATAGATGTACAAATGGAAATAGGATGTACTCATGCCATGAAATATGTCCGCAAGTGCCAGTTCATTGGTCTGTCACTATTTCATATGGGAAACGGGCAGATTTGCTCCCCTACCAAAGAACATTTGTTAGATCGATCAAGTATTGGCTAACATTACTGAGGCTTCCACAGTAAGGTTTATGTAGTTAGTCCCCGCCCAGGCCGACATCATACTTTCTGCCAACGAAAGTAAGAAAAGAAAACTAGTCTATGGAGGAGTAACCAGAAAAAAGAAGGTTCGTGTGAACATAGTTCTGCCATCAAGTGGATGTCTAAGGGACTGGATAATAAGTTTCATTTTACTGCAAAATCCAAAGACAGAGTCACTGACTCCGCTCACCAAAACTGCTCTTCAGACAAAGAAAACATAGAAAAGTAGAGTTT